>JAULBS010049419.1:0-23512 GCA_032355785.1 Symmetromphalus regularis
TATTACAACTTTTATGAAGTTTTGAAAATGATAATCAAAAGTGTCGCTGAAATTCACATTAAAAAAATGCCAAAAATTGGACAAAAACACAAAACTTCAAACCTGCCAAAATAAAAAAAATTATCGGATATCATTTTTTTAATGGGTATTTTTACATATATTATTTTTTTAATGGGTATTTTGACATATATTATTTTTGGACCAATTCTAAGATGTAGTGGTGGAAGCCATTTGTTGATCTGACATGGAATGACCCAGATGACTTTACATTTGTTACATTTCTGATGTAAGCAAACTGGGTGAGGTATTATGTACACTCTAACATAAATAAACTAATTGCTGTAACTGTAACAGTGCATAATAAAACAAAATGTAATTAAAGAAAAAAGAATATTAAAATAACTGAAGTTTGAAGTTCTAATGATTAATATTGTCAATATTAAGAAAAACAAACATTTTGGAATTAAAACATCCTACAATGTACCTATTACAACATTAACTTTTTTACAGATTTCCTTTTAAAATAAGCTTTACTTTTGAATATAATAATCTTGTTATCGAAACATCAGACCAATCACCTGTGACAGGTTGGCTATACTGTATAGTATGCGTATATGTGCATATAATATTTAAACCTTTTCATTTACCATATTCTCAATTTTGAATATGTGTTTTACAAGAATCTAATATTGTTAAAGAATAATTAACAGTCTGAATTACTTACCTTGCGTGAAATAAGTAATAATAACTGAAGTAACACAACATTCATGCACATGCTATGTAATAATAATATGCAGTAGAATAGTAGGAATAAGGATAAAAATGATAAAAGGTACTAATATTGCTAAAAAAAATATATATTTCCTCAAAATTAATTATAAATGAACAGGAGTCAAAATTTTAAAATACATTTTCACTTTGTTTAATTATAAGTTCCACAAAACAACTGGTTAGCAAATAAAGATTACCCAATTCATTTTGAGAACGCTTTGTAATTTTGACCAATGTGTTCCACTGCCAGTAAGTTAATATTATAATAATACATGTAACACTAAATGAAGTAAGTAACATATATGAGGGCTGGGGATAGGTAAGCATTGAATAATTAAATATATCTTTATTTTTTAAAAATAATCATAAAAAAATACCCCCTAGTTAATTGAAAGATGCACATATTAATAAAGTTTGCAAACAATTATGTATTAAATTTATTTCAAATATTTAAGTAATATAAATGATAGTCAATCTCTTAATTTCAATTTAAAAAAAAAAAATTCTTTAAAGAATATAAAACAAAAATTACAAAACCTCCCCAGTCCTCTATTACATGTACATATAAAACATACAAGTTAATAGCTGGCAAAGCAAGCAGAGTGAAGTGTGTTAGTAAATAAAAATATGTTAGTCAAAGTGAATGCTAAAATATGATTATATTCTGCTCTCTCCTCCTCTCTTATTCTTACATGTACATCTTTCTGTCTGTCTTGTTCCTCCAAAGCCTCCAGCAGTGACAAGACTCTCATGCGTTCCTTCTTGTGTCCATCCAATGAACACTCTTGTTCAGTAAGTTTGCTTTGAAGGTCTTCAATCTGTTGTTTTAGCAATGCTATTTCCTTCATGTTTGAATCACTTACATCTGGCAAGTCTCTGTCAACAGGGTCAGCCAGCTGTTGCTCACCTTCGTGGTCACCAGGTGATACGCTGGTATTTACAGATCTAAGGGGAACAACTCTGTCTAGTACAACAGAATCTTCAATAGATTTAAGAGTTACTGGTGCTGATGGTGAAGCAGAGATTTCAATTTGAGAACTGATGTAATCTTTATGAGATTCATGCATTCCTGAAAGTGTGAGACTCTCAGCATTTGCTGTATACTCCCGGATAATAACTTCTTTCTCTTTAAGTTTTTCATTTAGCAAATCAATCATTTTTTGCTGAGATTCAATAGCAGCCTCCTTTTTTCTGATTAAAGCTTCAGCACTTAATCTACTTTGTTGTTCTTTTTCGAGATCTACACTCAAATGCTCATATTGTTGTAATGCATGCACCTGCTCTAACAGACTAGATATTTCCTCCGATTTTGATTTATTGTCCAAGGTCATCTCGTTAATGGTATCCTGCATATCATTAACTGTTGAAATATTTTCTATTTCCATTTCTGCTATCACTTTTTCTAAATTTTCTTTTGCCAATGTTTCTCTCTTTATCACAATCATATTTTCAGAAATCTGCTCTTGTAAACTTTTAGCATGTTCCTCCAACTGCAAGACAGCAGCAGATTTCTGCTCAAGTTCATTTTGTAAGGAATGTAAAGAAGTATGTAAGGTATCAATTTCATTTTGCTTCAGTTCAGTTTGCTTCTGAATCTCCTCTTTAAGCTGACAAACCATTTCCTTCAGCTCACACTCACGTAACCTAGCAATGTCCAGCTGGGTAGTTATTTCATCTTTTTCATACAATAGATTTTTCAACGTTAATTCAGATTCTTCAAGTTTTTCCGAAACAGATTCATAGTCAGCTTTCATATTAACCAAATCTTTATTCAATCCCGCAGCTTTAGCTTCTTTCTTTTTTGCTTTTTTCTGAAGTGTGGCAATTTCATTTTTAAACTGTGTTATTGATTTTTCAAACTGACTGGAATTTTCTTTCAAAAATTCTATTTCAGAAATTAAACTTTGGTTCTGTGCTCCCAAGCTGTCGGCAGTTAAATTTTCACTTTGTTTTTGTTTTTGGTATTCTTCATTCTGCTCTTTTACTGTGCAAACCTCATGATTCAAGTTCTCATTGGTTTCAAGTAACAATTTAACTTGGTTCTCCAGTTCTGACACTTTTGTACTTAATACCAATACGTTTTGTTCCTTCAAAGTCAATTCTAAAGATTTTGTCTCAATATCTTCCTTCATAGCTTGATTAATTTTTTCAGTATCTTGAACCTGCTGTAGTAGAACATCCAAGTTATTCTTTTCAGCAATGAGTTTATTACTTGATGCCTCCAGTTCTTTAATGACATGATCTTTTTCTTGCACTTTGAACTGAAAAAGATTTTCATTCTGTTGTATTTGCTGTTGAAGCGATGATATTTGGAGCTTTAGTTCAGCTTTATCAGTTTCAAACTGAGTTATCAGTTCTCCATTTTGTCTAATGACTTCCTGCAGTTTGAAGCCAAGATCATTCTCTACAAAAGACCTTTGCTCATATGAAATATTTAACTCTTCAGTTCTTTGTGTCAATTCATCTTGCCATGAAGATATTCTAAACAACAACCTTTCCTTCTCTGACTGTAAGCTGACATTCTGTTCCTTCAAGTGCTGAAGTTCATTTTCAATAGTATGTTTACTATTTAAAATAACATCATTTTGGTCTGCTGCCATCTTAACGTCTGCTTGGAGATTTGTAATCTGAGTGTAATAATCTTGGATTTGAGCTAAAAGGTTGTTTATTTGAACCTCTTTTTCATTGTTTGATGCAACTACTTGCTGATATTGCAAAGTTCTGTCATCAAGTTGTCCCTGAAGACTTTTAAGATTGTCATTTTCCTCTTGCAAAAACTTAATGTGTTCAGTCAATCTGTTGTTATATTCAGTCAGTTCAGACAGTTTTTTGTTTTGATTCATTAACTCAGTGTCTTTCTTATTAACAACTACTTCAAGCTTGGTAATGGTACTCTGAGCAGCTTCTAGTAGTCGTTTATCCTTTGACACATCATGTTCTAGTGTAGCCATTCTGCTAACAAGATCAGCTTTTTCATCTTCTGATCCTTGTAGGCATTCTTCCTTCCTTTTACCAATGGAAACCTGCTCCTGAAGAGTGTACACCTGACCTAGGAATTCTTCTTTCTCAAATCTAAGGTTAATGAGTTGTTCTTCCTGACTCTCACCAGTTCTCCTCAGTTCTTGGATATTTGTGTTAGCAGCATCAAGATTTCTATAAGCAGTCTGCACATCTTCTTCAAGTTGTGCTATCTGCTGTCGAGCAGCATCAAGACTTGCATTACCAAACTGTATAGATGACTCCAGTTTCATTATGTGTTGACCAGCAGCATCAAGCCTCTCTTTACCAGACTGCACAGCTGCTTGTAGTTGTACTACATGCTGACCAGCGTCCTCAAGCTGTCTCATCAAACCTGCAATTTCCTGAGCTTGTCGATTTGAACATTCAAAATATTCATTCAACATCTTCTGAGATTCAATCTGCTGACTTCTGAGGTTTTCATTTTCAGTCATTAACTGCTGAAGATTGCCTCTCTGTTTCTGACTTTCAATAAAGTCACATTCTAATTTGTTCTTTTCTTCACTTATTGTTTCAATGGTCTCTTCTGACAGTTTCAATCTTTTCTCCATTTCCTTCATCATGTTAGAAAGCTCAGTTAATTTCTTGTTTGCTACAACAAGTTTGGCTTCTTTCTTCTTTAAGGTCTTTTGAAATTCTTTGTTTACACCTTCACTAGAAGTACTTGCACTTGGGCTTACATCTTGCTGCATTTCCAAAAGATTGTGGTTTTCAGCTTCTAAAATTTCTATTCTTTCCTCTGCCTGATGCAGCTGGAGTGAAACAGTTTTCAATTTTTCAGAGGCATCTATCAGCTTTTTATTCAAAACAACAACTTTGGCTTCCTTCTTTTTAATAATTTTCTTCAATTCAAAAACTTCATTTTGAGGATCAACTACATGTACTGTGTTTTCTGCTCCACTTTCTGATCCTGTAAAACTCTGATCCATTTTTCTGGGGTCACTAACTTCTGCCTCCAACTGCTCGACTTTCTTGGTAGTTTCTTCAAGCTTTTGGGTTACTTTTTGTAGATTATCAGTTGCTTCTTGCAATCGCTTGGTAATGACAAGAACTCTTGCTTCTTTCTTCTTTAAAAGTTTCTTTAGTTTGCTTACTTCACTCGATGCACTTTCTTCTTTTTTATCAGTGTCAGATCCTTTTAACGGGGTACTTGATAATGCTTCATGATGCAATTCTAAATGCTGCATTTCCTGCCAGCCTAAAGTACTATCATTCAAAGATGACTGACTGGAACTAGTAACGTTTTGTTTCCATCTGTCATAGCCATCATCCCATTCTCTGTAACCATATGGATGTTCCTGCTCACCTCTGGCAAAACCTGATCTAATCATTGGATTTCTATAAGAATGAAGCATCTCCCAATTTCTTCGGTCTTCTTCAAGCTCAAGGTTCTGCAGAAAACTGTAGCTTGATGCATTTTGGTCTGCAATCATATGTTGAAGATTCTCCTCCAGAACAGCTACCTTTTCCTTCAACATTTCAATAAAGTCATTTTGCTCTTGGCTGGTATGTTCCTTACATCTCAATTCCTCATTCAGCTCAGAGTTATCTTCTAAAACTGACTTAAGTTGTTGCTGAATCACAGAAAATGCCTCAGTTTCTGATCCTTGTGCTTGAAGCAGTTGGCGAAATTTAAAGGAAATGTTTTCTAGCTCATCACATTTCTGTTTCAATTGTTTTTGGAGAGCATCAACTGTATTTGGGATATCACCATCAAGATCTATAGATTGATTCAGTTTGTCCACTAACTGTGCGATCTCCTGATCTTTGGTCATTACAATATTTTCATATTTAAATTCTGTGTCATAATGAAGTGTCTGAAGTCTGATGATTTCCTGATCCTTTTCAGCTACAAAATCTTTCATCACATTCACTTCTATTTGTAATGCCTCTTTATCTTCAACAGGACCAGTAGGCTCCATATCTTTCAAGGCAAGTGACATTTCCTGAATTTTTGTCGACAAATCCATGCATTCACTATACTTTTGTTCCAAATCCACATTTAGACTATCTGATTCTTTGACAACCATGTTATACTTGTCCTGAATATCATTTAGAATTTCATCCTTTTCAAGTATTTTGTTTTCTAAACATCTGATGCATCGCTGATAATTTAGAAGATTTTTCTGACTTTTTGACAAGGCACTTGATATGGAACACAACTCCTGACAATGGGCATCTATGGCTGCTGAGAGAATGAGCACTTGTGATTCAGTTTCATCTACTGAAGCAGTCTTCCCAGTGCACTGAGAATCCCATACTGAATCAGACACATGATCTGCTTTAGCTGCATACATTTCAGATTTTGCACCTGAAACAACATGAACCTGTTCAACTTTCAATTCTGCATTTTCTCCTTTAACCAAATTATAATTGTTATTGCTTTCTCTCTCTTCAGTAACCAGTTCTAATGAGTGAAGTTTATGTTTATACTCAGCTAGTTCATTTTGCAATGCTTCAATGTGAATGGAAACTGAATCAATGTTTGCTTCCAAAGTGCTCTTTTCTGATGTCATTTCATGAAGCTCATTGGTTAGTTCATCAGTTGTTTTGACAAGATTATTTATTTTCAATTCTTTGTCATCAAGCATTAACAAAAGATTACTTTTCTCTTTAGACATATTGTCTATTTGTTCTAATAATGAATTAACCTGAATTCCTCTAGTTTTCTCTGCCTGAGATTCTTTCACTTTCAATGCTGAAACAGTGCTTTCTAGAGATGAACATTGTAATGACATATCAATTATTTTATCTGATAGAGAATCTACCTGAACATTCCTTTCCTCCAGCAACACATTTAATTCCTTAATAACCTTTTCACTTTCTGAAAGACTGCATGCATGCTCTTCCTCTTTTGACCGTAGGTCTGCAAGCTTTATCTGGAGCTCCGACAGCAAAGCATCTCTTTCCTGTAAAAGAAGTTGTAATTCACCACACTTCTCAGTAAGACTTGTCATTTCAACATCAAGTTCTAACAGAACATTTGTCTTTCCCTTTAATGTCTCTTCAAGATTACATTTTTCTATTTTTAGTTGTTCTATTTGTGAACACTGGTTGCTATGATCTTGAGTTTTATCAAAAATAAACTTTTCTATCTCACATTTATGACTGTCAATTTCTCTGATATGCTCATGACACAATTCAGTTTGAATTTTCAGGTCATGATGAGCATCAGCTAGTTCTAACCTAATGATTTCTAGTTCTGACTTACTGTCTTGAAGTTCTAACTTACTGCTTTCTAACTCTTTGTTTAATTCATTTAATTCTACTTTAACACTTTTGACTTCAGAATCTAATAAACTATTTTTATCTAAAAGTTTTGAAATAGTTTCAGAACAAATGTTTAGATCAGACTCTGATAAATCATTCTTAGCATTCAGACAGTCAATCTGAATTTGCAGTTCTTTGCACTTAGCTTTTTGTTCATCAAAATGACAAAGCAAAACGGCATTTTCTTTCTTCAAATGTTCAACCTGGTTAATAATATCAGTATTTTGTAGGCTTTTGAAAGAAGATTCAGATTCTAAATCAGCAACTTGCTTCAAAAGCATTTCCTTATTTTTCTCTAACATCTTAGTTACTTCTGTTAATGACCTAACCCTGACCACCTCCTGCTCTAAATTACATTCTAAGCTAATTATTTGACTACAAAGTTCATCTACTGTTCTGGAGTTGTCAAATAACATATGATCAAGATGTATGTTTTGTGTATGAAGGTTGTGGGTTTTTTGTTGGAGATGTTTCAACTGGAGAATGTGTTCACTAAGCTCAAGTTCAAAGGCATCACATTTTCTGTTATGCTCCACTAATAGTACCTCGATTTCTTTCTTTTGTTCTTTCCTATTTTCTTTTTCTGTTTCAGACATTTTACCAAGCTCTTCATCTTTTTGTTGTAAAACATCCTCCATATCCTTGTATTTTTCTGTCACTGAAGCAATAATGGACTTCATTTGGTCAATTTCAAGTTTCAGTTGTTTTTCTTTGTCCAAAAGCAAGGCAATTTTCACCTCATTTTCTCTGTTACTGTCATCTGATGATTTCTGATTTGCTTGAAGCTGACAAATGATGTCTTCCTTTCTTTGCAAATTGTCTTCCAAAGATAAGAGATATTGTTCAAGTTTACATTTTTCTGTAGAAATATTACTCAGTTGTTCCTTAATGTTGTCAGTAAAAGCCGTCATTTCTTGCAGCTCATTCTCCAACTTTTGTACTGTCACACATTTTACTTGCTTAGTGTTCATCAAATCTTTGCCAACTTTTTTAACTGCAGCTTCAAATGATAAACACCTAATAGATATCTCTTCAATACTGCTTTCCAAAATGTGAACTTGATTTTCTTTGTCACAGCAGTTAAATACAGATTCTTCTAATTTAGCTTTAGTAACATCTAGTTCTTTTGACAAATCTGTGACTTCATCAGATTTTTTGGCTATGGCATCTCGTAACTCAAGAATATTTTTCTTTAACTCTTCTATCAAAATCCCATGCTCCTCATTAGTTTTCTTCAAAGTTTCATATTGTTGTGTGATATCCAAATTTGTCTGTACAAGAGACTTCTCAGTTTGAGTAAGATTGCATTTTAATGATTCTATGGTTTCCTTGAGAAGAGATATTTCTGCTTCAGATGTCAACAACATTTCACTTTTTTCTGACAAGTTTTCTTCAACATTCTGAAGTTCTTTCTTCAGGCAATTGATTGACTTTGACATATTTTGGATTTCTTGAAATCTTTTTTCTAAAGCACATTTACTACTATCATACGCCTCAGACACATTTAACAATTCACTGCAAGCTATATGAATCTGGGCTTCTTTGTCTAGAACCTCTTGCTTCAGTGTTTGACATAGTTCAGTGTAGCCATTTACTTCAACATTAAGTTCTTCACATTTTACCATTTCATGTTCCAGTGATGTCTTTGTTTCCCCCAGTGCCACTTCCAAAACAGAATACTGGTTTTCAAGAATTTTTATTTTTGTTTCACATTCCATATAATGAAGATGATGACATTCCGACTCTTTCAATGCATCACTCAACACCTTTTGAAGTGTTTCTGTTTCAGCATTTGTTTTTTGTATGTTTAAATCAAGAGTGTGATTAGACATTTCCAAATATTTGCACTTTGCAGAAAGGTTTTGCATGACTGCTGCCTGAGATGAACTGTACAAACTGTTTTCTTCAAGATGGCTAGTAAGGATTAAAATCTCTGCCTCTTTTTCTTCAATTTTCTCTTTCAGCTTACTGTAGTCACTGCAGAAGTTTTCCAATTCAGCTTTTAATTGAGAGTTAACTGCTGCTTGTTCAATTATCTCTGATCTAGTTGCACATAGCTCTGCTGCCAAAGTCTCATCATTAATAATTTTCTCAGTTTTGACACTTTGTAGCTGTAATTCAAATTCAGTCTGAATATCCTTTGCTTTAGCTAGTTCTGCATCGAACCGCTGTTTTGCTTCTCCATATTCAACAGACAGGTTTTGTATTTTCTGTTCCTTTTCAGATAAATCATTTTCAAATAGGCTGACTTTTGCAAGTAATGAATCCATTTGAGCTTGTGACAGTTGTAATTCCTCTCTTAGTTGTGCAATTTCACTTTCTTTGTCCTCAAGTATCACTTCAGATTTCTTTACTTGTTCTTCTAGAAGAGATTTCTGTTCCATCACTGTATTTAATTTCACATTTAAGTCAATACAAGATTGTTTCTCAAATTCAAAGTCCAATTTCAAAGACTTAATCTGTTTCTCAAACTCTAGTCTTTCAGATTCACAATTTGCATGACTCTGCTTCATCTGTTCATGTTGTACTTCAATCTCTTGGATTGTCAAGGTTAAAGAATTCATGTTATCAGTCAAAACACCGATTTTAAAACTCATTTCTTCATTGCTTGTCCTCAGAATTGTACTCTGTTCATCAAGTGATTTGTTATCGTTTATCAATGCATTATTTTCTCTCTGCAAAGACAAACAGGTTTCTTTCTGTTGATAAAGCTCTTCCTTCATTTCTGAAATCTGCTCTGTAGTATTAACTAGTTCAGAGTCCAAATGTCCTTTATCTAAACTCAGATTCTCTACTTGCTTTTGCAGACTTTCACATTCATTTTCCAACTTTATCTTTAAATCATTAGCACAATTTAGTTGTTCCATGAGATCCGATTTTTCAGTTACTACAGAAGATTTAACTATTTCCAGTTCTGATGATGTTCTTTCTTTATCAAAAATGAGACTGTCACACTGAGTGGTCAACATGTCAACAGTTTGCTTCAATGCTTCGACAGCCAACTTACTCTCTTCTAAACTGTTCTGTAATGAGGTATTACTTCTGGTGAGGTTTTTCATTTGGCCTGCCAGTATTGAAATAGCACTCTTATGTGACATTACTGTTTGTGAAACTTCTTCTAGCTCACTCATTATAATTTCCAACTGACTCTCCTTTTCCAAAAGCATCTGTTGATAATTTTCTTTCTCATCACAATTCTTTTGAGATTCACACTCAGTCTCTGCAAGAAATTTCTGGACATTAACAATTTCCATTTCCAATGCAACAATTCTATCAGTACTTGTTTTGTTTTCAGTGGCAAATTGCTTTTCATCATCTTTAAGTTTTGTCTGAACAATCAAAAGCTCTTTTTCAACATTCTCTTTACAATTTTTGGTGTCTGCAAGCTCACTTACGAATTTATTCAACTGTTCTTTTAATGTTTTCATACAGATTTCATTTTCATCTTGTAACATTTTGAAAGTTGACTTGTTTTCTTCGACTATCTGCTTTAATTTTGCCACTTCACCATGAGCTACTGATATATCTTCTTGTAATTCTTTGACCAATGTCTCGTATTTCTGTTTTTCTTGGAACAAACTATTTAGCTGAATATTCTGATCTTCTGATAGGTCACGTGTTTCACTCACACTTTTATTCAGTTCTGCAATTTTTCTCTCATTCTCTTCCACAAGAATATTCAGTCTATTTTTCTCATTAGTTGCATTCTTTAAGACTTCTGTAACATCATCAAGAGCTCTGATCTTGTCATCTAGCATAGATTGAAGTTGAAGAACATTCTCTTCAAGATTGACTTTTTCTTGCAGTATAGTGTTTAGATGAATTTCCTTTGCATGTAGAATTTCTGTGATCGAGGACAGTTTTGCAAAATCTCTGTAGTTTTGTTTTGTACTCCTGCAAACAACAGCATTAGATGAATCAAGGTTGATTTTCAAGTTTTCAACTTCTGCACTAATAACATCATTAATGGCTTCTTTTTCTTCAACAGAGGTGTGGAGTGACTCTAAGAGAGATGTTTGCTCATTTATTTTATCTGTTAAAGAATCCACTTTTGCCATCAGATTACTAGTATCTAGTTTATATTTTCTTTGAGTTTCCTCCCATTCTGCTATTTTCATCTGTTTGTCTTCTTCCAGAAGTGAAACAGCTTTTCTCACATGATCTTTCTCTTGTTGTAGTTCATCTATCAATTTGCCTTTATTTACAAGTTCTATTTGTAATTTATCAATTTCAGACTCAGTATGTTTCAATTTTTCCTCAAGACCTTGAATAATGTTTTGCAAATTCTCCATATCATTTTCCATCTTCATCTTTTTATCACTAAGAGTATTTACTTGTACTTGTAACAAGTCCAAATCACATATCTTTTCATTTAACAAAGATTTCACAGATGAATTTTCTTCTGAATAAACACTCAACTGTTTATGCAATAGGTCAGCTTTCACATTGACATCATCAAGTTCTTGAGACAACTCTTTAATTTTCAGTTCAGATGATTCCAGTTCCTCAGTTTTATATTTTAACTGTTCTGATGTTATTGACAATTTGTTTAAAACTTCATTTCTTCTTTTTGAGATTAAAGAAATAGTGGCATCTGCTGAGGCTGATCTAATGTTTAACTGTTCCACTTCATTTGCAAGAGTCAAATTAATTATTTTCTGTTCAGACAAATGACTTTCCAACAAGATTTGTTGTTCAGAACTTGAACACTGTTGACGATCTTGACTTTGTTTCAAATCTGTTAATTTGTTTTCTAAAGACTGCCTGCTATCGTTCAAATCTTGTTCCATTATTTTCCTAGATTCTATCTCTTCTGCTAAGTGACCACATTCAGTTTCAAGTTTGGACAAAGCTTCTTCTCTTTCTGCCAGCTGTTGTGACATTTGATTTAAGTCTGAACTCTTTTCTTCCAAACGATCATGCAAAGTTTCTTTTTCTTCCAATAATTTCTTTATTTCATTATCTGAAATAAGCTGCATTTGTTTGTTATCCTCAGTGAAACTGTTAAGTTTATCAGTAATGTCTTTTACTTCATCCACAAGGGAAGCAATTGTTTGATCCCTTTCTTCTACAGTAGCCTTAAAAGTTGTGTGTGCTTCTTCAAGCTCTAAACTTTTGGCATTTAGCCTTCTTTCAATTTCACTGACATCACTCATAGCCACATCTTTCTCTTTCTTGCATTCATTCAGTTGTAAATAATTCTCATCTAACTTTCTATTTAACTCATCTATATTTTCAGTTAGAAGTGTAACTTTTCCAGCATATTTTTCAACATCTATATTTAAATTATTTCTTTCAACCATGATTTTCTCCAGTTCTGAATCTTTTACCACCATTTGTTGAGCAGACTTTTCCAGATTTGTTTCAAGTTCTTCCAGCTTTTGTTGTTTCACATTTTCTGTTTTCAATGTTTCACTTAATTTTAACATCATCTGTTCAGCCTCAAAACTTTTTTCATTGCAAAGCTGATTCAAAGACTTATTTGTCTCTGACAGCTTGTGAAGTTCCTGATTTTTTTCTTCAATAGCAAGTAACAGGTTGCATTCCACCTCAGACAGTTGCTGAATTTTCTGATCTTTTTCTTCTATTTCTCCTGTCAGTTTGGACTTGAGCCCAGACAAAAGGTGAACTTCCCGATCTTTTTCTTCAGTAGTCATCATCCACTTGGACTCCACCTCAGATAACTGGTAAATCTGCTGATCCTTTTCTTTGACAGATGCCATTAGTTTGGACTGCTCTTCAGATAACTGGTGAATTTGCTCATCCTTTTCTCCAATAGATGCCATTAGTTTAGACTCTGCTCCAGACAATTGATGAATTTGCTGATCTTTTTCTTTAACAGATGCAATTAGTTTGGACTGCTCTTCAGACAACTGGTGAATTTGCTCATCCTTTTCTCCAATAGATACCATTAGTTTGGACTGCTCTTCAGACAACTCGTGAATTTGTCCATCCTTTTCTTCAATAGATGCCATTAGTCTGGACTCTGCTCCAGAAAACTGGTGAATTTGCTGATCTTTTTCTTCAATAGATGTCATTAGTTTGGATTCCACTTCAGTCAAATGGTGAATTTGCTGGTCTTTTTCTTCGATAGATGCTATTAATTTGAACTCCACTTCGGACAAATGGTGAATTTGCTGGTCCTTTTCTTCAATAGATTTCATGAGTCTGGATTCCACTTCAGACAAATGGTGAATTTGCTTGTCCTTTTCTTCAATAGATGCCATTAATTTGAACTCCACTTCAGACAAATGGTGAATTTGCTGGTCCTTTTCTTCAATAGATGCCAATAATTTGGACTCCACTTCAGACAACAGATGAATTTGCTGGTCCTTTTCTTCAACAGATGCCAATAATTTGGATTCCACTTCAGACAACTGGTGAATTTGGTGATCTTTTTCTTTGATCATTGCAATCTGTTTGGAAACCATCTCAGACATCTGGTGAATTTCCTTATTCTTTTCTTCAATAGCCACCATCAGTTTTGACTCCACCTCAGACAGATTTCTGCTTTCAGCTTCCAGCTTAATTTGATTATTTATCAATTCTTCCTTGAGGTCTTGAATTTCCTTTTTAGCCGCATCAACCTGTCCATTTAAAACTATTGCTTCTTCAACTTTATTTTCTAAAGATTCCTTCAGTTGATGTATCTGGTTTCCAAATTCTTTCTGAACACCAACAGTCAAATCCAATTCTTCTTCTAATTTTAACTTCTCTTTTTGAATGTTCTGCTGTTCATTTATTAACTGTTCTTTTGAGTTCTTTTCTTCAACCAATTCCTTCTGGAGCTCCAAGAGATTACCATGAACTTTATTCAATTCCATCTCCAACTCGGTCTTTACTGCAGTTGTTGATTCCAGCATCAGATTTAGTGAGTTTAGTTTTGACTCCAAATCTGAACTCTCATTTGCTGCTCCCTGTAACTGTTCCATACTCAAAGCATTTTCTCTTTGTTGTGCATGAATTATGGTTTCCAATTCTGCTATCCGGTTTCTTAATGTTTCAGTTTCCATTTTATTCCTGGAAATCACTTTGTCTGACTGCTGCTTAATGTCTGCCAGTTTCTCTTCCAAAAGTATGTTGTTACTCTCTTTTTCTGATAATCTATTTTGTATTTTCGTGATCTCTGTCTTCAAGGATGTTATGCAAATTCTGTTCTCTTGATTCTGTTTGCTCCAGCTGGATGTCTCTGCACATCTTCTATAAAATTCTTCATTAAGTTCTTCTGTCAACTGGTCAATTTGACATAACAACACTTTTTTATCTTCCAAAATTTCTGTTAACTTATCTTGGGTGTATTTAATTTCATTGGTAAGTGAACTGGTAGACGTATGCATTTCTTCAAGCTCTTTTGACAAACGATCACATTCAGAACTTTTGGAATCAAGCTGATCATTAAAACTCCTGGTCAACTCTTCAATTTTTTCTTCCAAACTACTTTTTATTTGAGACACAACACTTAACTTCTCTTGCAAACAAGTCACCTCTTTTTCCATTATTTCAAGAGAACACTGAATGGCATCTATTTTATTATTTTTATCTGCCAATAACATCTCATGGTCTTTTAAAATGTCAGTATTGTTTTTCTGCATGAACTCCAGATCAGATTCCAGTTTTTGTATTTTATTTATAAGCAGGTTTTGTTTTTCTTCACTTTCAGATAAGTCTTCTTTCAGGATTTTTATTTGGTTGTTGAGTTCAACTTTATGTTCCTCAGACAACTGCAGCTGGTGTTCTATGTCCAGTTTCTCTTTATTTGTGGATGTGATATCTTCTTTAAGACTTTGTGAATGGTTGACTTCAAGAGCGATTTGAGAACGAGTTTCTTCCAATAGTTTACTTAGGGCTTCAAATTCCTTTTGTTTTCTTTCAGTGGTTTCATCAAAACAGTTCTGTGTATCAATGAAATCTTTTCTTAATTTGTCATTTTCTTGCCTAGTTGCTGCAAACTTACTTTCCAGTTCATTAAACTCAACTGATTTTTGTTCCAGATTATGTTCAGACAGCTGTAAACTACTTTCAAATTCTTTACATTTTAACACAGTAATCTCTAGTTCAGAATTGGCTTTCTCCACATCACTTTTCAGCAAAGCAATTTGCTTTCTTTTGTCTTCTAAATCTTGACACAGTTCTTGCGTAGAAACATTTAAAGCATGCAAACCATTTTCTTTCTCTTCTATAGTAGTTTCTAATGTGGATAAACTTTCAGAATACTCCTGTATCCGACAGTCCTTTAAAGAACACAAATCTTCAAGTTGATTAATTTTGGTTTGTAATTCTTCAATACTTTGCTCCTGCTTCACAATGGTATGCTCACAACCTTCCAACACTTCTTGAAGGCCACTGATCTTCTCATGCTGTTCTTGCACAGTATTGGCTAACTCTTTAAGAGAGAGTTCACGCTCACAAATTGAATTATTTAGGTTTTCAACTTGCTCAATCAGTAAATATTTTACATTTTTCAGTTCATTCACCTCAAGTTTAGATTCTTGTAACTCTTTATTTGTCTTGTTGAGTGATGTTTTAAGCAAAGTAAACTCTGCGCAAACAGATTCTTTCTGTACATGCATCTGATTCAATTCTTCTTGGATTATTGCACTTTGGACAATCATTTCATTTAGTTGCCCTTCTTTCTCAGAAATCAACTGTTCCCTTTCTTGCAGCATCTGCTGCACTTCCTGAAGCTGCAAACATATGTCCTTCAAGCTTTTTTCTGAACTTGCAACATTTGCTTCATTTTCACCTGAAATATGAGAAATCTGTTTTTCCTTTTCAGTCACAACAAACAAAAGTTCATTTTTCTCTTTCACCAACTCAGTTTCTCTTTGGTTAAATTCTTTGGTTTTCTCAATTAACTGTTCTGACAGACACACATTTTCATGCATAACATTTTCATGACTAGATTTCACTTGAACTAGCTCTTTCTTAAGAATGTCACACTCTTGTACGAGTTCATCAATTCTAACAACATTCTGGCCAATTTCTGATTCTTTTTCATGCAAATTATTTTCTAACTGGGATAACACAGACTTAAGACTATCAACTTCAGCCACCAAACTTGAACAACGATTAACAACACTATCATGCTCAGAAGACAAAGAAACAAAGTCAGTTTGTTTTTGGTTGTGTTCAGCATGCAAAGATTTTAGCTCAGATTGAAGCACATCACACTGAGAAGACAAAGCTTTAAGATCTTCACCAAGCTGTGCAGACGTAGCCAATTCATTGCTTAGTTCATGCGTATGTGTGCTACAGAGATTACTGATTTCTTCATCATGCTTAGCAGAAAGGTTTTCACAATTAAGGGCATGCGTGGAAGACAAATTACTAATATGTTCATCATGCTTTAGAACCATCATTTCAACCTCTTGGTTTTTAGCATCCAACTTTTTATTTAAACTTTCTATGGACATGTTGGCTTCATTCAGACTGGATTTTAGTACAGTCATTTCTTCATCCTGTTGTTGTATGTGAGAAGTCAAGGATTGCATTTTTGACTTACACATATCACAGTGCTCACTGAAGTCTAACTTAACTTTTACTAAATCAGATGATAGAGTTTCTGCATGTTTTGTTTTCTGTTCACAATCTGCACTGAGCTCAATAACTTGTTTAATCAATATATCATTTTCACTTTTGGCACTATCAACAATCTGTTGCAGTTCTTCCAGTCTTTCAGACAATAATTCATTGTCTTTCTGTAGACAAGCAGAACGTTCTTTAGCCTCCTGCATAGACTGTGTTAACGTTTGTACTTCATTTTGTGCTATATCACATTTATTCTGTATTTGAGCAATTTCAGTTTCTATTATGCTATTTTGTGAATTTGCAGATTCAGCTTCTTTCTGAATGTTTTTTAAAGAATTTGAAAGATGTTCAATCTCTTTCTTTAACTCAGTTTCAGTTTCCAGAAGAGCTTTATTTTTATCACAGAGGTGATGAATTTCAGAAGACATGTTTTCTTTGGTTTTGTTGAAGGATTCTTTCAATAGCAATATCTCATCTTCAAAGCTTTGCTTTTCAACCAATGTCTCTGACAGTAATGTCTCTTTAGAGATTACCAATTCTTTCAGTTTGTTGACTTCCTCATACAAGCTGTCAATGTTAGATTCACTACTATGCAAACTTGTTAAAATATCTTGCTTTTCAAAACTAATCTGAGCAACACTATCTTTCTCAATGTTCAAACATTTAACCACTTCATCCAACTTATCAAGTAAATCTTGTTTCTCAGATGTAAGCAAAGATAGCTGTTGCATATGAACACTATTGGATTCTTTCTCCACACTCAAACACTCACCAATGTTATTCACTTGACTGTTGAGACCTTCAATATCATTTAACAAACCACTCACTTTCTGATTTTGCTCATTAACAGCATCTGATAAATTCTCATTCTCCTGCAACAGAATGTGATTACTCTCAAGCAAAGTCCTCACCTGCTGTTCTTTGTCCTCTGTGGTCTTCTGCATTTCTGCTGTCAATGAAGTCAGCTCAGCCTGTTGATGTTCTATCAATTTAGCTTGCTCTTCTTTGTTTTTGTTCAATATCTCAAGCTGTGATTCTAGCTCAGAAACCTTGTCCACTAAAATCTGGTGTGAAGAGGTTAATTCAGCATTTGTTTCTTGTACTTTTAGAAGAGTTGATTCTAACTGGGAGCAGTTTTCAGCTAAATCATCTTTCTGTCTTTGCACTTCCTGAAACAATGTGTCCAGTTCTGTATACTGAAGTGAAACATGATCTCTATTCATTTTTAATTCTTCAAAACTATTTTCTAATTCTATGGTTTTGCTCTTTTCGAATGTCAACTCAGTTTCAAGACTAGAACACTTTTCATGGAGTTCTTGAGACAATTTTTCCATTTCTGAACACTTCATAGTTTGTTCATCTTTCTTTTCCTTTAATTTTTGAATCAATGTTTCCAAACCTGAACACTTTTGATTCTTATCAAGAAGTTCTGCAGTCATCATCTCAATCTGACTGTTTTTTTCTGTACACAATCCTATATTTTCTTGCAATTTAGAATCACTAGCTTCTAACTTTGCCTCCAAAGACTGAATTGTCTCTGCAGAAGTTTCTGCATGAGTGTTGAGCTCTTCCAAATTCTCTATAAGAGATCTTATTTTAGTGTCCTTTTCTTCTAAAACAGTCTGCAGCTTAGAATCATCTGCATCAATAGCATGAGACAAAGAAGATATTTTATCATCTTTTTCTGAAAGTTCTTTCTGTAATGTTTGGACCTGTTCAGAAAATGCTGTTGCCTGAGATTTTGATTCCTGAACCAATGTTTGTAATTTCTCAATTTCCTCACAATGTGAAAGATTCTTGTTTTCAATGTCATTACATTTTTCTAACAAATCACACAACTGCTTTTCTTTCTGTGTAAGATCTCCTTGAATTTTTTCCTTTTCAGACGTTAACTGTGAAATATCAGAATGAACAATTTCTATATTTGTTTTTACTGTAGCAAGCTGTGTTGTGAGATCTTCAATCAAGTTTTCTTTTTCTAATAAGTTACAAGATAAATCTTTTATCTGACTTTCAGATGATGAAAGTTCATTTTCTTTCTCATTGATCTGCTTTTTCAAATACTCTAGTTCACCAAGCAACTGTTCTGCTTCTCCTTTAGATTGGTTATGAGCATCCTTTTCACGGCTCAATTCAATCTGAAGAGATTGTTCTACTTGTAGCAAATCTTGATGTTGTTCACACAATGATGTCACTTCTTTACATTTTTCTTCTAGCGATTCTTTGAGAGCATTATTATGAGAAAGGTTATTCTCAAGATCCTTTGTCAGACTCTCAACCTGTGTTTCTAGATCAGATGTGATTTTCTCTCGACTTGCTAGTTCTGTCTCTAGCTCAGACAGCTGACTCAAAAGAGACTGTGATTTTTCATCAAACAGCTTTCCTTTTTCACTCTGGTTCTCTTCCACAAGTTCAATCTGATGATTTAGCTTTTTGACCAACAATTCCAGATCAGTTTTTTCAGATTTTTCATCCTCTAATGACAATTTCAATGCAGCAAGATCTGTGTTTTTTTCTTCAATTATCTGATTAAGATCACACACTTTATTTTCCCAATCAACAATTTCACGAGACATATTTTCACACTTGTTTTCAAAATCTTTGAGCTTTTCTGAAAGGTCTTGAAAAGTTGATGAACTTGATGACTGTAATGAAGACATTTCCTCTTTTCTTTGACTAATAGTCTGATTCAGTTGCAGAACTTTATTTTCTCTTTCTGCCAATTCTCTAGACAGGTTTTCACTTTCTTCTTCAAGGGAGGATATTTTTGCAGAGAGTTCTTGCACCAGTGCTGAATGAGAAGCTATCATCTGATTTTTCTCCTCTTTCATTTCTTTAGTTATCTGCTGTTCTGACTGAAGACTTTGCTGTACACCTTCAAGCTGAAAAGACACACACCAAAAAAAAAACTGTTAAAATTTGTTTGCAACAACATGATGCAATAAAAAATATTAAAAAATGATGATTGTGCAAACATACTGTAAAACATTGAATATGGCCACAAGAACATTTAAAAAAAAAAAAAATTATGATCAATAAATTTAATTTTATTATCAATAAATTTTAGATACTGAAAACAAAAAAGATAAAATTATTAAATTTATTGTTTGTTTTGTTTAATGACACCACTAGAGCACATTGAATAGGCTATTGGATGTCAAACATTTGGTAATTTTAACAAGTAGTAAAGTGTAGGCCAGCCTCCCATGTAAGGTGTCTTTTATATGCATTTTCTCAGCCACAATGGCAAATACCACAGCCTTTGATAGAGCAGTTGTGGACCACTGTTAGGAAATACTAAGTTAAAAATGACAATAAATGTTAATTACACTGTCAAATGAGTACATCAGGTAATTCAATTAAATAAATTTATTTAGAGTGCCATTCATGTTTTTAAAAAAATTACATAAAGTATCACTTTAAAAATATTAAGTGTCTTTGGTAGGCATCTCAAGATTAAACAGTCCCACAGACCCTTGGCCTAATTAATTTCCAAACAAAGAATTATTTTTTAATATAAACATTTGATTTGTCCATAGAAAATTTCATTCAACTACTTACATAACCACCGCATCTCGCTTATTATCAATGATTTTAAAATAATAATGAATTATGGTCATGGATCAATAAATCAAGAAAAAATAACGGCTTTTTTCCGTTGAAGGTATGACACATATATTTCGAGTCAAGTAATGGGTATTCCCCAGCAAGCCATTATTTCAAAATGTCTGAATATTTTTGTATCTGCAAAATATTTTATTTATTTCGCCCCCTTTGTTTTTGGAATGGAGAGAACACCTATATAATTATATCTCACACTCCCACTTTTTGCTTCGAAAAAATTAAAATTAAAATACCTAAATAATAATCTTAACCAGTATTTCTCTTTATTGTATCAGTGTAACACTTAACCATGTCTTCTTATCGCAATACCGAAGTACACAGGGATCTATAATGGCATATCTCCTGGGAAGAGGGATGTGGGACAGGGGGGTGTTCCGTCCCCCCCACTTTTTTCATAGGGGGATGTTCAGTGCCCCCACTTCCAGGAAGTGTTTTTGCCCTTGCCACTGATAATAATAATAATAAACCCAACCTATTACTGAAATATCAACATTTGTATTACATATAACAAGAGTTAAAAAAAATTAAACTTTGAAATTTTTTTCAAATTTTTATCATTTTTGACAGGGAAAAATTCGATCATATGATTCTTTTAATTGTATATTAGAAATGTACATTAATAATTGCAAACATGATGTACCAACTTGTTAATACAAGACTATTTTAATAACACGCAACATTGGGAGACAAAGTAAAATGTCAAAATATCACAAAGATTCTCAGTCAATTCTGAATTGGGACAAATTCGTTAGGAATGTAAGCCATTCTATCGGAACATTCTGACGGCGGAATTGATTTCACCGAAAAAATACGATAAGTTCCGATCTTGAAATTTGAAACGTGAAAAAAAAGGATCGACTGAACATGGAATTCCCTCTACCATGGTTCAGTTAAAACATCTTGTGTGATATGAAAGCAAGGTCTAGTATACCAAATGCATGTAAGTTTCATTCGTAATCAATATTTAGACAATTAGCCCCTTAAATTACGTGGGACTATGACTTTAATTTGTAATAATAGCTATTTTATATAAGAAACAATAAGTAATGTTTAATTTAAACCACCTTAAAATATGTTACAATTATTGTAAATAAGTCAAATTGGAGATTTTAAAAAATCCTTTTGTCTTTTTTACTTGGTTCATGGATGTTTTCCTCCAAAAACATAGGATGGATGATTAAAAAACCCATTCAAATTTCTATTTAAAATACATTTTGGTGATATTTTCTAAATGCCTGAAAGGATCGAAAAGCTTCTTCTTCTTGATTTTTTTTATCCAGGAAACTTGCTGCTGCCCCATAGGCTATTCTTTCAGATAAGCAGCAAGGGGTCTTTTATATGCACTGTCCCACTGACAGGACAGCATATACTACAGCCTTTGATGAACCAGTTGTGGACCACTGTTTGGAACGGTACTGACAGAATACTAACCTTTAAAAGCAGTTCCTCATTCTCCTTCTCAAAAGCAATGTCTGGTTGTTTCTCATATTCTATCTTCTTGTTCAGGACCTCAATTTTCTGCAGCAATTCCTTCTTTTCATTATCAAAATCTGAAAAAGAAAAAATATTATCTAGACATGGTCAAAGAAAGACAATTATATAAGTTAAAGTTAAAAGATAAAAGTATGAGGGACTAGTTCTTTATTACTCGGTTAAAAGGTGGGTT
Organism: Symmetromphalus regularis; assembly: GCA_032355785.1. NCBI lineage: Eukaryota > Metazoa > Mollusca > Gastropoda > Neomphalida > Neomphalidae > Symmetromphalus > Symmetromphalus regularis. The sequence goes on from JAULBS010049419.1 coordinate 21,878, forward strand.
ACTAACATTTTGTTCGGTTGAACAATAACTATCAAATTTTCATTTGAAAAATGCAAAATATAATGATCATTTTTATTCCAACAATAGTGTCATCAAATTATTTTAGGATATATTTTATTTTCATTTGAAAATCACTAGGTCATTCTCTTTCATTGCAAATAAAAATATTTGACAATGACTATTGCAATTAGAACGTGTTATCTTATTTCAAAACCATATCTCTGAACAGTGGAAGGTGCTAAATCAGAATTTTAACTAGGAAAATATAACCATTAGAATACATTGTAATTCCATTAAAAAGCAAAAAGAAGAAGAATTCTTCAGAATTCAGAGCTTTCTATTTCTTCATATTAGGGTGCAAACTATGGAAGTATGACAGACTACAAAATACATAAATCCATTATAAATTAAGAGAGGTAGACAAAACAGAAAAGGAAATGCAAAAGATGAAATGCATATAGTTGTATTTTACCATCTTTGCATTCCTCCATCTCAGCCATTTTGACTTCCAATTCAACCTTCTCAACCTTTAGCAAAGAAATGGATTGATCCTTCTCAGTACAATCAGCTTCCAGTGCAGCCACCTTTGACTGAAGCAGGGTAGTTTGGTTTGTCAGTTCAGACTGTTAAATATATAATAATTATTTCAGAATGGCTATAATGTAAAAGAGGCAAGTCTGGTTTTACCAATTACTAACCACATAATTTAGGACTAGTGCCGTGAGCCATTCCAAATCATATAAATATATTTATTTATGGAATAACCATTTCTGTCATTTTCAAAGTCTCAATTAGGTTGGGCCAGGCAGTACCAATTAAAATACAGTATATTTGAGTCGTACACATTTCTTTAAATGTTTCTTCAACAAATTGGATATCACAATATCAGCTTCCTTTACAACTTTTTCCATGAGAGCTAGTAAGTAAACAACTTTTCTGGCACTAAATCAATGAATCAGATGTAATTTTCTCTACTTTATCTGCCAGATAACTACATGTTTATATCTTCTGCACCCATTATTGTATTACTTTTAGGAGACTTACGGGTACACCTTATAACATACCTAAGAATAACAATTGTTTTGTTTGTTTTGTTTAGGGACACCATTAGAGCACATTGATTTTATTAATCATCGGCTACTGGATTTTGGTGCTTGATCATTAAACAAACAAACATACCGAATATTCTCTATTTAATACCCCGGGGGCATTACATTTTGTGAATGGGGGGCGTTTAGTAAAGGTCAAATTGTAGAATTATCAGCACCCCAAGATTTTCGCTTTCCCGCCATTATATCAGTAGACTGGGATGTTGCTTGCTTTGCATCATAGATGACTACACGCAACTATAATTTTGAACCACATACAAGTCCACCGGAAGTAAAGAAAATCCAAAAACCAGAACATGGACACAAACCGAATTAAAAAAATTATTACAGACTTGAAACTTTCACGTATATATATATATTTAATTTAGCGTAAGTTTAATACGCACAAATAGTATATATAGGCATGTTTGCTCATTCTATTCAATAGATTTTTTGTGCCAATGCACGAGTCAAGTCTTGTGATCGCGTAACAAAATGGCGGACACACTTTTAGTTGAAACAGCAGAGCGTGGGTTTCACATTTACT
>JAULBS010049504.1:3959-23507 GCA_032355785.1 Symmetromphalus regularis
TATCATCTGGCGAGAGTGGCATATGCAGTGTAAGTGCACATCATATATATATATATATATATATATATATATATTTAGTATACATGTTTGCAAATAAGTTGATTTATGTTTTACTCCATGTAAATATGAGTATGACATTTTGGGTTTCACTTGCATGTCCTGTACAGGTTTATAAATATAGGCTTAAAGATATCATCTACATTCTAAAGCAAATTACATGATATTAGTTTATGTTTTAGCCTCGAGTCCATACTAAATTAATTTTGGACTTTAATTTTTATCATGTTTTACTACATGTAAATATGAGTATGACATTTTGCTTTTGGGTTTCACCTGCATGTCCTGTACAAGTTTATAAATATTTACAGTGTCGACATGGGCTTAAAGATATCATCTACATTCTGAAGCAAATTACATGATATTAATTTATATTTTAATCCATACTAAATTAATTTTGGACTTTAATTTTTATCATTAATTCAGAGAGAAAATGGAGGTCATGCATTACAACATTTGTAGATCTTCACATTCTACTGATATATAGTGATAATATTAATTACATACATAAACACTCGTTTTCTTGCTAAATCTGTTGCTATTTATCAGATCTGTGATCATATCTCTGTCAGCATGTCTGGTTTTGTGCATGCATTATATTTTCTAACAGCTCACCATTATATATGCACTGTCCATCAATAAATGGAATAATAGAGGTAAAATACATCTACTACCATTCATAAATCTGTGTTGATATGGTACCATCCTGCTAGTCTTATTTTATGCATGTGTTAAATATTACACAATTTGTTCTATTCTAGATATATATGCCAAGAAACCTACTGTGTGCCAATTTGCAACACCATTATCAGATGACATTCACACCAAGCCAGAAGTGAGAATTACTTTATTTTAAATGCACTAGAGTTCTTTCTACTTTTAAAGGATGTTTCATGCAAAATAAGTTATTACCTATGTCAGGATGACTTGAAGCAATGGATATGCTAAACTGGATATCATATAGAAGAAATTACAAAGTACTTAGTAATTTGAACAGTAAAAATATAATGAATGAAAATACCTTACAGTAATTATAACTGGAGTCATTGTTTTTCATGTTATTGCATAGTGGTACAGTTAAACCAGCATATAGTCATGGCTTCTAAGGAGAAGACATTTTAGTTAAATGTTAAGCTTTTTCTAAAGTTTGGTTGACCACTTTGCTCTGATCCTACATGTAGCTTACGCCTAAATTCAGGCATTGGTTATCATTGTAAAAATGATGATGGTCTATTTACATACAGTTTTTTTTTTATGTTATACCACATATCATTGCCAACACATTTGTATTTCATTGCTATTGCCATCTTTTTGGTTGTTGCAGTTAAGAAAACAGATTGCTCTATCTATTGGCCTATGATCATAAATGTCTAAACATAATTAATTCATCATTGCTGAGTACTTCCTTTATATATTTCTTTATTAGAGCAGTTTGAAAGCTAAAACATATTAAGTAGTCCCTGAGTTTCTAGAATGTGATTGTCTGAGGCTAGTGTTTTCCTGTTTTACTCTTGGCTGAGCAGATAATTACTTTTACCATGTCTATTGTAAAGTTTTTTTTTTTCTCACTGGTTTATTGAGTGTTTTTTTGTTTTGTATCATAGATAATGAATTATAAATCTTTTCAGGCAGTGGTTTTGGAAGGTAAATACTGGAAGCGACGTCTTGACACTGTGACAGCCGAGTACAAAAAATGGCGAAAGTACTTCAAAGACAGATTATCCCATGATCATGAATCTATAATGCAGATGGTAATGAAAATGTTTGACTTGTAAATGTTTAAAATTAAAATGGCCTAACATGTTTAAAATTAAATAATCTGTAAATTATACATTGCCAATAAAAGTCAGTCAAAAAAGAAAAACATTGGCTACAAATGTTGGCCATGTGTAGTAGGGTTAAGACTTCAAAGGAGAACAAGCCTGTTATTTTCATATACCTTAACATACAAGTTGAGCTGTATTATAAAAAGATATGAATGTATATATGTATTAAATTCTAGTACTAAATTTTATTTCTTTAATTTTTTTTCACTATTTTTGGACTATTCTTGTAATTCTAATTACATTTATCTTGTAATAGGATGCATCAGTTAACAACCTTTTAGAGCGGGTTAAGGATTCTGGTGCACTGACACAATCTCTGCTGAAACCACAGGCAGCCACAGATCTTCAGCTGAAAGGAGATGAAATGGATTGGGATCTCAACATCTTTGCAAGCATGAACCAGCCCTTTGCCTTTCCCAATCCTAGAGAGCTGAGTACGGCCAACATGATTATCTTATGAATAAACACATCTTCATATTAAACATTTCAATACAGGTTTTCCTACCAAATGTTTCAACAGGCAGATAAAATAATTGTTTTTGATACAACACATGAATATTGTCAGGTGCTTAATGCTATGCATTCTGAACTCCAGAGTGCTAGTCTAGTTTTCATACTGATATAATATTTCTTAAATTACTTAAGACAACCTCTAATGAGAGTAATTAATTCCAAGTTTTATTTACATGTAAATACACAAAATGTAATCGAAATTACGGTGAGACATTGGTAATGATTGGTGTTAAAGAACTATTTTTCTATATCATATTTATGTATTTTGTGTCATTTTTACTTTGGATAACCAGCTACTATATTATTTTAATTAGAGTGGTTTTGTTTAGTAAACAAAATTTATTTTTAATATATTAAAATAAACAAGTTGAAAGAGCATTTGAACTTCATCTGTTGATTTTTTTATATATCGTATTACAAGATTGATAAAAGACAACAAATATGTCTTGTTTAATTTTCATACTATATGATTTATCCCTCTTAATTGATTGATTTAAATCACTACTCCTATTTAGTTTTTTCAGAAATGGTTCACTTAAAGTAAAGTTTGTTTTATTTAACGATGCCTCTAGAGCACATTGACTGTTGGACATCAATCATATGGTCATTCTGACATATTTATTTAGAGCCACATAGGCTACTCTTTCCTATAAGCAACAAGGGGTCTTTTTTTTCCTCTGTCCTCCCACTGACAGGACAGTACATACAATGGCATTTGATGAACTAGTTGTGGACTAATGGTTGGAACAGAATAGCCCAAACTGAAAGTGAGTTGAATCCAGATGTAAATTGATTGGTGCTTTATATTGTTTCAGCTCAGCTCGGGTGTTCTGATCTCATTCAGCCAGGCTTGATGGGACTTCAGCCTAACCTTGATGACTTGATGGACATCGATGTTGTACAAGGTATTATTTATCATCCTTTTGTGGAAATAAAAACAATCTACTACGGGAATTATAGAGAAATTCAATTATAAAAGATAAAGGGATTTTTTTTTTTTACTGAACCATTATGTCTTACACGTCACACTCAGTTTATCTGACAGGGCAATACGCTCTTAAAATGATTGATGAATGATAATCCTGCAGTCCTTCAAAATAAAGTTGGAAAAACTGGTTTAAACATTTTCTTAGAGATTCAGATTTTATTATGAGTTATATTTTAATGTAATAAGCCTTATGTAGAAGTCGGGTTTTTATTGTAAAACATATGTACTGATTATATAATAAAATGTTCACTAAATAAAATAATTTTTTTCTATGTTGTTATCTTTATAGGAGTGAAATTATAGAATAATGTATTATGTGGTTTTTCTTAAATTTACAGAATTGCTGAATACAGTGAAAAGTAGTGCCATGCTTTCAAATGATGATGTGAGTTTGTATAAAATGCAAAGAATGAAATATGCTATTAATCAACTGGAAATGGTATGAGAGGACTTAACTAAAAATGTTTTACAAAGTAGCTACATCCATTTCATGACATTTTATTTAACATTACCTGTCAACAATTTCACCTAGTGATTAAAGGCATATTTTGTTACAAGTTAGGTTTTAGTATTGTTATTTATTAACAATAAAATGAGGGGTTTAGCAGAAAGTTGCCTTCATTACTGCTTATAAAATGTACTTGATTCACAGCTTTTATTTCGTAAATATACCACAGAAGATCCTCTTTTTTCTGTTAAAGAGTGATATGTTCTCATTCATTAGGTTGAATACATTTTTCGTTTTATTTGTGAATATTAAATCTTCAACTTAAGAAATGTGACATAATTCACTTTATTTGAGTACTGTTTACATATTCATATCGGGGTTTCTCTATATTAGATAAAAAAATATATTCATAATCCACTTGTTACAGCATCAAGAACAAAGTTGCCTTCATCTCTTGTCAATTAATTTATGCCAACTTAATTAATTTGCTTGCTTTTTGGCTTACAGTCACAAGGTGCAACTTCAGGTGGTGTGCAGATAGATTTGTCATCAGACCCAGAAATGGCCATGTTGTTACCAACACCACCTTTCAGTTCTGGTGCTGAGCTGTGTACAGTGTCCAGTCTTCCTTATGGTCTGGTTGATCCCATTGACACTGGACAGCAGCAATCTGGTCTGTCACTGTTACAGTCCGCTCTGATGGGAGATGCTAAACAGTCATTTAGCACTGATAGTCGGAACAATGTTGTGCCAAGAGTTGTGAAAAATACCAATGATATGGCAGTGGCATCAACTCCTGTGCCAATAGCTGCAAACAATAATGTTCGACTCAGAACAGACATTGCTCAAACCTCTCAGTTGCCATCTTCTTCTCCTTCATACAAAACACATCCACGTACAGGGAGGGTGCAGTCTCCTCGTGGCAAGGGAAGACAGCATACTGCATCCTCATCATCATCCCACTCAAAGAGAAGTGATGGATTTGCTGTTCCTGTTGTAAGTATTTACAATCATTTGTCTGTTTATACCTTACAACCATTTACTTTTATTTACTGTTTATGTTTTTGAGCCTATATATAAGAAAATGTAGTCTGAACTTGAGGCTCAAACAAAGTCTAAAAAACTTTTTCTACATGTAATTTGTATGGCATCAAATTCACCGGATTGTGTTTAAAACTTCATTTTCAGACTAAAAAAAATATTCAGTATTTTTGAAGTGTTGAACATTTAGTGTGTTTTTCATAACTGCCATTTATGAAGGATGTTTTCAAAAAGGAATTTTATTTATTGAATTGTACTGAGTACCTTGTGGTCATTGTACAAATATATTTTATTTACAGGGCACACCAGTTCATCAGCACCGTAAGCAAAGAAACATTGCCCCAGCTCCGTCCAGCACTGCATCTTCATCCAACCAGAGCACGTTCTTGGCCCAACTTCTAACTGAAGGTTTTTGTTAATTAATATTGAAAGAAATAGAATGTTTGTTTAATGACAACGCAGAACAATGATTAATCAGTGGCTGTTAAGTATTAAAGATGGTATTTGCAATAAATAGTCTAAAGAAAGAAACTGCTGTTGCCACATGGGCTACTCTTTTTAATTAGCAGTTTGTTTTGTTTTATTACAAGACATTGTGTCTGAAACAGGAAATACCCAAAAGGTCCAATGAGGGTGATCTGCTTTATGATATAGTGAAGTGTCACTTAAAATCATTATTAGGAATTATCTTTAAAATTAAACAAATTTTAATGAATATATTGATTTCCTTTACAGTAATATTGATGAATTTACTTCTTTCTGTCTGTTGTTTGTTATTGTTACTGGATAAAATGTATTTGTGCAGGTACATATCCAGGAGCTCTGACCAGTGTTAAAAAAGAACCAGTTACAGCAGCAGCATGTGGGAACGCTGTAACTACAACTGCCTATCAGCCCATTCTCCCTGCAGCACCGTCACGATCTTTCCCCTCTGCTGCATCAATACCTGTCCTTCCTGCTCAAGCAACAACCACCTTTCCCATCTCCATGCCACCAGGCATATCAATAGATATTTCAAAGGTAAGTCCATTACTACCTAGTGTTAGTGTACGTTACTTGTTTACAGGACTATACATACACAGATGTGTTTTCAACTGCACTCAGCTTCATTAAATATGGATCATTATGGAACATATTAAAAAATATGCTATATTAAAATCTTTTGTAATTTTATCAGTTAAGGATTAAAATAAGAAGCTGGTTTAGAAAGATATTTGGATTAGACTTGCTGATTTAGATGCATTTATGTATATCTAATTCAAGAAATTTCAACAGATTCATAAGTATTTCATCTATTGTCAGATTGAAAATGAAGTCAAGTAAAGATATTGCCTATATGACGTGGAATGTATTTATAATGATAATTTGAAAAGATGAATTAAAACAAAATTCCATTACATTGTGTAATAACTAAATATTTCCTGTGAAATAGCAGTTGCAAATTACTTGTGAATTATGAATCACAGTTATTGTTGTCCATTCTGTAAATATTTCCTAGAAATAAAGCAATCACTGAATGCTACTACTAGTACTTGATTGTCTTTTGTCACTGCAGGTGGGATCTGATTTTCCAACCAGTATTCTTCTGGCTGCTGCAAGCCAGGCTCTTGGTACCAGCACTGTCACCATAAGAGATAACTCCAGTCAAAAACTAGGTAATAGCTGGACCAATGACTCAATGATTCAGCTAACCCTGTATTTACTATATACACAGACACTTTTTTAGATTTTGCCATCAGTATTTTATCACATCTTATCAGTTGACTTGCATCATGTTATGTTCAGTCTAGTCCTCTTGTAATTGCGAGGATGATCATTTTTTGCATGTGGATTGTGCAAGTTTTAATTTTATGTAACTCATTTTATATTTGCACCAAATGTAGGACATTATTTATATTCAGTATCAATCAATTGGCTGTTCCTTTATTAGAATTAATAAAGCTTTTTGCTAATTTGCAGTTGTAATTAGGTGTAGAATTGTATTTATTGTGGACTTCCAAGTTTGTTAAAAATTTTTTTAATGCATATTGATGGATTATTGTGTTTCTTTTTTAATGCATATTGATAGATTATAATCTTTCTTTTTGTCTTTCTGCAGCTCTTGGTAGCAACTTGGTTACTGTGACATCATTGCCAGCAGTTACATCACTGTCAGATACATGTAACAACTCAGTGCAATTCTCAGCAACTCCAGCATATTTTGGTTCAATTTCGACTCCTGAGAGACTTCAGTTAGATGATTCTCCACAGCACCCGAATCATTCTGACTCCCCACAATCTCCATCTGATGACACATTATCTCCCCTTACATGTATTGTGAGTTGCATTATTTGAGTTGATCTAGCATGGAAGAATAATGTTATCCTTGAGATCCTAGGACTGATTCTACTTAAATGTGTGTATGTGATTTACATATGAGAGTATGTAACTGTATTGCATACAGATAAATCATCCCTTGAGAAATGCAGTGTCATATTTCTGAAGTTGGTCATAGTGAAAAATAATTTTAATATAATTTCTATAACATAGTCATGCGTTTTAGAAATTGTAAAACACTTCAGAGTTTTCATTCTTAGTAAAACATTCAATCACTGTTTTCTCAGAATTTATCAAAGGTCAAAGGACGAAATCACAACATGTTTTACCACACAAGTGTCTCTTAACGGTCACTCAAAGAGTGCCACATTTCGAAATTGTCCTAAATCAGAGGAATTGACCAATCAGATTGCTGTATGGGTGATCTTCCACTTCTATGAGGAATATCAGATTTGTCTTGTCTTTGTCACAATTACAACTACTTACAAAAACTTATATCAGTAATTATATTAATAATTATGAGTGTTTGTGATGTTTTAATTCAAATTTCAGAACAGTCTGCTAAATTCTGCCCTTTTCCTACAATTAGATAACATTCACATTTTACAAACAGATTAATCTATGACGTCATGTTATACTAACCAAATGACAACAATATGTTTTTCCTTTGAGATTACTGTTATCCAGTGGTCTTGTGTACTGCCTTGTTAGTGGGGACATTCTTATTAAAGACCTTTTACTGCATTTGCTTGTATCAAGTGGACAGGAAATGCACAGATATTTTACTGTAATTGGACCAGTGTTCTTGCCAGCCATAAAATAAAGGGGAATGTGCCCCCCCTCCCCCAACCCACCCACCCTCAGAATTTTTTTTAAATTAAAAATGTCCAAACTACCACAGAACTAAATAAATGAACAATCAAGAGATGATTTAACTACATCAATAACAATTAGACAGAAAATCCTTAAATTATTATTAACATTCAGAGTTCTTGCATAGCATATTGCTTATTTTTTGTTAACAGTATAGCATGATCTAAAGTCAAAACGCCGTTTTAGGCAATCTCCGGTTACAATAGCAGGTCACGAAAATGGCCGATTTCTGATGTGTGAACAAAACCATAATTATTTATCTTTCGTTTTCCCATAATTTACACCAATTTATTTGTTTGATGTATCATCTGTATGGACACTGGTAATTAATTCTGATTAATGCAAATCGCCATGAAAACACTGTCATCATCAGGCCAATTGTTTAACTAATTACCTGTACGCTTTGCCGTTAAACACCATTCTTCTTTAATTATGTTTTTTGTCATGCTTATTGTAGACAGTCAATAAAATATAAATAAACACAAGGAAATCATCGTTTTCATGTTTATTCCAAACAAAACACCCCTGTTAATATCGAAATTAGGTGGTAAGTGACAACTTGCTTCGAGCATTTCAATTCTAACAGCGCAGATTAGGATAAAGTTTATTGCCAGATATAGCATAAACAAATTATAATCTGTTGACTACGTGCATTTGAAATAATATTTGTATACTATTAAAATTTTATTATAATTAACGTTAATGATAGTTGAATAATATTTGAAGAACAGTGAAAGGCATGTGTGCATTTTCTAATCTCACCCCCATATTCCAGAAATGACCTAGCCTACACACGAAAGCTTTCCGAGGTGAACTAAAACTTCTTATATCATTACTATTGGGTAAAACACATTTTATATAATAATCTAATATTTTATTATTAAAGTATTTAACAGTGCTTTCTTTTATTATTAGATCGACATTTGCTTGTTTACGACAACAGAGTGAAAACCAATCACATGCTCAATAGTGGTACGAAGCGCAACAATGAACAAAATCGGTTGAAAGTTACAAAAGTGGAATGGAAGAATGCGAAAGGAGGGTGGCAGAAAGAGAAGGGGGCGGCAAAATGCAAAAGGGGGTTGGCGCACCCTCCTTAAATGGAGCAGCCAGAACAATGATATATACATACACACATACATATATGCATTCTGTAGTTTTACCTGTGAACATTACAGCTGCATTAATAGAAATACAAATTACCTCCCCTTTGCTGAGCTTTGATGACAAGTTTAGAAGAGTCCCATTGGTGCTGGAAAACAAATTAAATTAACAATTATTAATTTATATGTATGTATGTCAAGGCATATGTAAATGATTTTATTTTAAAACTAAAAATTCTTAATTTGGTTAAAAAACAGAAACATTTTTAATAAACATATATGTAAATGAATGTTATGGATGACTCTGACAACTTCAAATATCACGTAGTTTTTAAAAAAAAAACATGCCTATCCTATGATTACATGTTTACAAACAGAATATTTCATGTACCTGGTATCACAAAGGCAAACTTTCCCTGAATTATCGCGTTCCAAATAGCAATGACTGCCAGAAATTAGTTTATTATCTGGTAGTGACAAATCATTTCCTGAAAAACAAGTACACATACATAAACTATTAGAATATAGAAATTATCAAAAACTATTTCACCTAAGCTACACAGGAGAAAAAACTAACAGCTTTGTGATGTTAGACAGAACATTCCCTGCTTAAATTACAAAATTTATCACATCATTTAAACTGTATATATATATATATATATATATTTATATATATTATATATATTATATATCAGAAAGCATTCTTTGTGATTGTCACCAAGAATGTGACGTCACCTCCAGAAAACTTTGATTTCAAAATTCAAGAGTATAATACAATTCAATTCTTTATTTCCATCATTTACGAATGATATAAACAGTAAAGACATATAAAGTTTAACATATTATACAGATACATTGTAAGACATACACAGCACACAATTTTTGGATAATAAGTTCTAGACTGTGGCAGGGGGTCTAGACATGTGCAGAAACTGCTTTTCATTGGATATTGGGATATAGTCGTACAACTTCACTAATGGATTAAGTCGTTTAATGCAGGTAACTTAACAATACCTTTTTTCAGTTCAGGTAGATTATTTGTATTTTGGTTGTTTTGTATCTTCTGACCTTTCTATGTAATAATTATTTATACCTGTTAGTATGATAGTTTCGATATCATAGGGTGACCAGTTTAGGTGGGTATAAGCAATAAATTGAAATATACAAGAATTTCAAAACTGATACTTTGGTTATATGTCCATCTATCTTTTAATTAAGAATTTCTTTTCCAATAATGTGTACTGAACTGAATTTTCCATGGTAATATTGAAAACTTGGGTATCAAAACAAATCGGTGGATGACTACAATGACGTGATCACTGGTACAAATTAAAACCAAAATAGTATGGAATACAATTGTAATTAACAGCTAATGTCAGAAACTTGGACTAGGCAATCACATGATTTGAGCTGCCAGACGACAATACAACATCTGACAAGTAAATTGTTTTTATTTTATTAGTTATTTTAAAATTATGGACTTTTATACAAACATTTAAAAAGGTATTAAGAAATAAGTATATTTTACTAAATTCAGATGTGTACCAATTTGAAATGTATGACCATTGACTTGTTTTGTGCTTATTTTGTCAAATATTTTGTGTATGTGACAGCGGCTTGTTTACATTTTCTACACTAAAATGGGCGATATCATAGATCTTCCACAAAGCATGTACTTACACCTGATCTATGCACCCACCGAAACAGGTTCCTCACCTAAACAGGGCACGCGACGACATTTTAGATGGTTTTTTTGCACTTTTCAGTTACAATGCAACACAAACTGATACCCGTTCGTCCCCAAGCCTGTTTTCCCCAAGCCAGCTCGCCCCCAGCTTTTTGTCAGATCACCCCCAATGATTTGTAAGTTTGCCCCCAACTGTTTGTCAGTTCACCCCCAACTATTTGTATCAGTCAGATATATTCCAAGATATTTGATACATTTTTTTAGTCAGATAATACAGATGATGTTAATTTTTAATGACAGATATAATAATAATAGCCTACGGTTTTATTTTGTGTTGGTGAGGAATCAACAATTTTGGAACATGTCGGCCGATTACTAATTCTAGGTGTTACTCTGCATAGTACTAAAAATATGCATTTTAATCTCATTCGCAACAAAAACAACTGTCGGACAAAATGACCACTAATATTAAATTTGTGACTGTCAAAGCTCCGGCACTCATTCTAAATTAACGACAATAAACGCTATTGAGGACGAACATACACAGGATGAGGGTGAACTGGCAATGTTGTCTGGGGCGAACAGGTAGGGGGCAGACTGACTTGGAGGTGAACTGGCATGGGGGGCGAAATGTCTGGTGCTCCCAAAAATAATAATAAATAGAATTAATATTACAGTTTTTGAAATATATATTTTTCAACTACCTGAATTTGGAATCCATATTGTTTCGCCCCACATCCTATTACCCCCGAGTCTGTTTGCCCCTACATCACTGTCATCAGTTTTGCCCCTGCCTGTTTGTTCACGAAACATTTAAAACCCCCAATATTGCGTCAGTATTGAAATATGATTTGTGTGACATGTTTAGTCACAGATAGACCAATTTTTGTTTTTAGAAATGATCCTGTTATTTCTACCACATACCTAAGGCACAGTCTCAAAACATTTTGAAACATATGCCTAAATAACACAACATTTTAACTTAATTATATCTTTATTAAAATAATTATCATTACCACATAACAAATAGATATTACCCAGCAGTAAATAAGGACTGAGTTAAAGCGATCACTTTGTACTCTTGAAGCACATGAATAACAGTTTTGACACATAGGCTTAAATAACACAAAATTTTAACTTTATTATGTCTTTATTAAAATGATTATCATTACAACAGAACAAATAGATATTACCCAGCAGTAAGGAAGGACTGAGTTAATGCGATCACTTTGTACTCTTGAAGCACATGAATAACAATTTTGACACATAGGCCTAAATAACACAAAATTTTAACTTAATTATGTCTTTATTAAAATAATTATCATTACCACATAACAAATAGATATTACCCAGCAGTAAGGAAGGACTGAGTTAAAGCAATCACTTTGTACTCTTGAAGCACATGAATAACAATTCAATGCATGTCAGCTTCATGTTTCAAAGGTTTTGAGATTGAATCCATGCCTTCAGGCTACAGTATATCCTCCCACAATGGGTTTTCGAACAGATAAGCAAATATTACAAATTTCTGTAATGAATTCTGAATTTAAAAAGCTAAATAATCTTTCGTACCAGTTCATTTCAATATAATCCACAAAACAGACACAATTTTAGATGTTAAACACAATGCTGGTTGCAACAGTGTTTTTTCTGACATCGTGTCTGCATATACGGTAAGAAAATTACATCACATGTTTTCGAAAATATGATAGTTTTTTTCTATATTTTTCTAAAATAATCAGAATTATTTACCTTTAAAGTGCAAGGCTCTACCTTAGCAGTAGCCTGGGGTGTTTTGGCTACCGATATCTAGTTTGAGCTACCAAATTTGTAAACCTGGTACTCCGTTGGGCTACTAGATTTTTGTTCCTGTCCAGTGACTAAACAATCAGACGCTTAAATTACTGGTGTCTCAAATTCCACCTTTCACGGGTGCGCTTTTCTGACACGAGTCACCATAACGGTGTTAAATGCTCACACTGTCGGACCATCTGGTGGTGATAGTGCAATATGTATTTGAAATAAAAATAGAATAATCTAGCAATTGAAATGGGGCTTTTTTTCGCCGAAAGTTAGCTCAAGTCGCCAACTTGTTAGCAGTAGTAAGAAGTCGAAGTTGCCGTAATATTTTGGTCAAAGTAAAGTGAAAAACAAATCCCAATAACTAACTAATGTCATAATTGAGTATTTATTTTGAGAAAATATGCCTTTTTCCCTCGTTTCTATTTCCGTAGGGGGGTACCTCTGTTCAGACAATATTTTCTTCAATGTGCTGCAGGTCTTGTGTTTTTTCTGTTAGTATTCCTGTAGCTGAAGATAAGCAGGACATTTTGGTACCATTTTGTTAATATTTATCTGTATTATTAAACTCACGGTGTGGTTAGGTTATGTTTTCACACAAATGGAAATTGTGTCCTTTTTTGCATCATTTTTCTGTTGTAAGTACATGAACTTGTACTCATTTTATGACAAATAGGGAAGAAATTAGTATTGATTTGCATTTTATACCTCTTAAACATGGATAAAAAAATAAATATTATGTTGCCTTTTAAAAAATGGCTGGCTGTTGCTACTTCAGGTGTACTTATTGTTACTGTAGTTTACAATCGTGAACCTTGTTTTATCTTTCTATTTCAGGTTGAATGTCATGATGAAAGTGAGGCTAATCAAGCTTTTCGTGAGGTGAGCCTGCTGAAATTTATGTAGACCATTGATGAAAAATAGACACCCATGTTTTAACACACTACTTAATAATGTGTAAATGTCTCAGCCTTAATTAAAATCACTTTTGAATGGGGTAAATTTCAGGATGGTGGTAGAGCATTTTTTGTCAATACACCAAAACAAACTTTGTATTTGAGTTGAGCCCCTGGTGTGTTTCATTTATCCCAAGTCAACACAATACAAAAATGATTGTTCCACCTCCCCTCATTGCCAAAAAATGATTTCATCTCCTGGGTTCAAACTCGGTATCTACCAGTCTAAAACAGTGTGGTGGTCTAACCACTAGACCAGGAGCAGGCTGTAGCTCAAGCAGTTGCGTGTTTTCCTTTGAAGCGGATGGTCATCGGATCAATCCTTCTCAGTGGACCCATTTGCAGTTTGGGCTATTTTCAGTTCCAACCAGTCGTCCAGAACTGGTTCGTCAAAGGCTATAGTATGTGCTGTCCTGTCTGTGGGGAAGTGCATATAAAGGACCCCTTTCTGCTTCTTGGAAAGAGTAGCCTAGGTGGCAGCAGTGAGTTTTCACGAAAAAGTAAATGTCAGAATGAACATGTGTTTGACATCCAATAGCTGATGATAAGATAAAAATCAGTGTGCTCTAAGAGGCGTCATTAAATAAAACAAACTTTACTTTTTTAACCACTAGACAGTTGGAGTTTAAAAAAAAAAGAGCTATGGACTAGGAATTGGGCTGGTGCCTGTTCAAAATTGAATAGCTTGATCTGTGGTCTTGAGAAGTTAATTCAGTGTGTTCATTGTCAAACAGAAAGCTTTTATCTGTGGATTAACTCTACTATCTAAGGACCCTGTTTATGTTTGCATTACAATCATGCTGTCCATTATGTTTATGTACAAGTTGGCTCTACAGAACCTAACCTGAGTGTGTGGAATGCCAATTTGTGTAGGCTATTGTTAAACACATCTATTCAGTGGGTCTACCTTTAAAGGTTTGTATTGCCACTGAGTGAATGGGATTATTTTCAATATGTTCTTCAAACTTACACTATTTTGGTGTGATATTTTACTGTGATATTTTGCCAGTAAAGTGCTCACATGCAGTGTTCTCGATGGGAAATTTGTATCTAGGGATCAGTGACACATAGGTCAGCTCTTTGGGAGTCACTTGTAGAAAATTGAGAGTCATGAGTTTAATTTTACATATTTTTCATGGTCATTTGAATTTGTACATTGTAAATCGAATTTACAGTTTTTGTGATGTCAACAAGGGCTTTGGCGTAGTGAGGAAATACAATACCAAGACCAAGTGGTTTGTGACAGCGGTCTTGGTGTTAACCAGGTTCCATTCCTTTTCCATGCAAATTAGTTTCAGCTTAATCCGAGACCAAATGTTGTTTTTTCTTTCTGTACAATTGTTTTTTTTACTTTATTAAGGGTCAAAACAAGACAATTGCTCCTTTCCACTGCAGGTCAAATTTGTGATTTCACGCTTGAGCTCCCAAATCATCAAGAGCCCTACACATGACTTTACATTCTTTATAAACAGATTACACATGGTGTTCACCAAATTCATAAGCCTAATCAGACTATTACATTGAATATTATTTACAAAATTATTTATGTGTAATAAAAAAAATGTAATATATATAAATATGCGTTATAATTGATGATTTTATATAGCTTTTAATTATTTTTAGGCTCTAGCTTTACAACAGTTGCAACACCCCTATGTTTGTGGCTACAAAGAATTCTTTGTTATGTGGGATAAAGAGGTTGGTATTTTACTTCTCTCCAGATAAAAATGTTTAAATGTTTCCAACCACAAGTGTGTTAAGACAACCCGAGGGATGATACATGTGTAAGCCAGAATGTGTTCATTGTTCAAGTTTGTTGGAATAGTAGATGGGTGGGGTGGACAGTGTTTAATTTGTTTTATGATGCCACTTCTGAATTTAGTTATAGCATTTTGATAAACAAAATAAGATAATAACCGACTTTCTAACATGATTCTTCATATGCAGTGAAATTAAGATTTAGGTGATATTTCCTATTTTAATTTAAAACACCCTTCCTAATTACAGCCCCCCTCCCCCCATGGCAATTTAGAAAAAGAAAAAATGACTTATCACAGCATAAATCACTGATCATGCCTTAGTAGGTACTGGCAGCCATAGCTATTTGAGCTGGAATCGGGTGGAATTCTGCAAAGACTGCAATTACCAACTATTTTAACACTAATAACAGTCCCATTAATCTCCACAAATTGATCAGTACATTCCAAAACAAATATCATTTGAAAGGTCTTTCTTTATATTTTAACATGATGTGTTGTTTATGCTGATCTACTTTTTTGTTTCTCTGTGGGTATTACCTCTTGGCTCATCATCGAGAGTTTCTAGTCACTAAGGAACACGTGATTTATAACCATAACATACCAGTTATCTATAACGTGGGACACACACACGCACGCATGCACATACGCACACACACACACATACACACACACACACAGCTATATTATTGTTGTATCTATTTTTCAGGAATGTGCTATGTTTGTGTGCATTGTGATGGACCACTATGAAAAAGGTGACCTGAAGAAAATCATTAAGAGTTATCAAGAACTGAAGCAACCTATTAATGAACAGGTATATACAGTCTGAATTTGCTGGATATTATTAATATATATATATGTATATACAGTGAAACTCTGCTATTAAGACCACCTCTGGGACTTATTAAAATTGGTCTTAATAGCAGTGTGGTCTCAGTACCGGGACTTTCGTGTTTTAAATCAATTTTTTGCTTTAATGTTAACTCGATGCGTGGTTTTTTGGTGTCCCCATTTCTAGTAGACCTAACAATGTTGAAATGATCGTAGTTCTATATTGGGTAAACAATTTTTTTGGGTTTTACCTAACTTGACACAAGTAACTCAAAATAACAAATTTGTTTTGTTTAAATGGCCTCATATAATTTCCCTAAATAGCGGTTAGGAACACCTTTTGTTATCTATTGAATTAGTCTTGTCAGTTTATTTGGGTAGTATTCTATAATACACTGAAAATGACCGTTGGGACTGATTTTACTGGTCGTAATTCGGAATAGCGGGGTGGTCTTAATTTCGGGGTAATTTTACTATAAAAGTAATAAGAAAAATTCGGGTCTTTAAAATATCGGTCTTTATAGTGGGGTGGTCTTAGTACAGGGGTGGTTGTTAGATGGGGTTTCACTGTATATATATATATATATACACACACATGTGTGGGAGTGGGATGTAGCTCAAGCAGTAGCGTGTCTGCCTGTGAAGTGGTCAGTCATTGGATTGATCCTTCTCAGTAGATCCATTTGCAGTTTGGGCTATTTTCCATTCTAACCAGTGGTCCACAACTGGTTCATCAAAGGCCATGGTATGTGGTGTCCTTTCTGGGAAAGTGTGTGGGAAAGTGCATATAAAAGACCCCTTGATGCTTATCAGAAAGAGTTGCCTATGTGGCGGTATCAGATTTCCTCTAAAAAATATGTCAGTATGACCATAATTATGTTTGACATCCAATAGCCGATGATAAAAGTCAATGTGCTGTAGAAGCATTGTTAAATAAAACAAACTTTACTTTCGTTCATTATGAAAAAATAAAGTGTGTTTCTAGAACTTGATCCAGCTTAAAAGAAGATGCCAACCTTTTATTTAAAAAAAATTCTTCAGTTTCTCAAATTGGTAGTTAGTTTTAAAACCTATATTCTACCATTAGTAATCTTTTTGTAATGAATATCACTCGTGATTTGTGTTTCAGATTGTTAAAATGTACCTGGGTGAAATTATAGAAGCTTTGATATTTGTGCACAAAAAAGGAATACTTCACAGGTTTGTTCTATTCAGTAGATATATTGCACACAATACTGGCTGTCTTTCATTTATCTGATGTATACTGGGAACAGTATTGAAGGGAACCCTCAATTCATTCAGAAAACACATCTAAGCAAATGACTCCGTGGAATTAATGTGTCTTAGTAAAGTTAATATCTGGTCCATGCTTCATGAGCGTCGATGCAAGCACTACATCTTCTGGGCATACTGGAGATCATACGATTATCTCCCTTTACATTCTAAGCCATTCTACCTGCAAGGCATGGCCAAGATGTTGCAAAGTGAGGCAATGACAGTACACAATATTTAACGCGAACCGCAGTTCTTTCGCGTGTCGATTGTATTATATTTACGTGAACCGCAAATCGGTTGTGTCATCACCTGTAGACGTTCAGAAATTAAAACTTGCAAACTTCACTATTACAGGAAGTTTATTAGTTTATTCATGCAGGCGTACTACTAATATTCCGACATGTTTTAGACTGATTTTTAGATACTTTATGCGCAGCGAAACAGTAGACAATGTTATATTGCATAAGTTGTAACTTGCGACCGGTCTAAACTAAAAATGCTGAGTATAAAGTCCAGCCAAAAGGTTTAATGAAATATCCGCGGATGCTGGGGACGGCTAAATTATCTGCTGCTACTTCATCTTTAGGAATATAATTATGCTGACATAATATTGGATTACCTATAATTTTACAAATGTTGAAAACGGTTTTAACGTAAACAGGTCTTACAAAAGTTTTAAAATACCTACATCACAGAATGAGCTTTAAAAACAAACATTTGGAACATCACTGTAGATAAAGTGAAAGTAGCTTGGACATCACAAAATTTCAAAAAGAATCTAGAAGTGTTCATATAAAAAAATATTTATAATTATATATATAACAAATATTTAAATATAAACTGTTTTAACTTGGTTTGAGGTAAAAATTATGTGTTTAAAACATAATTTCAACGTAACTTTGAGGTAACCAATCAGGTAACCCACGGGTTACGCAAATATAATTCACGTAACTGAACTATGGGTTACCTCGGTAAAAACCACGTGAACCGACTTCTGGTTACCTCAGATTTCGAAATATTGTCCGAGAAAGTCAACCGCTACACAAGCCCTGTGATGACGAGCATTGTGATGACGAGCATTGTCATCCTGGAACTCAAAGTTCCATCCTACATGCTGAGCAAATCTCGCACAATAACAGGACGGATTTGATAATCGTGCAATGGAACATGACCAGTTAACGTTATGTTGACCAAATTTTACGTCCACTGGACATCCCATTTGTCCAGTATATTAGCCACCTATTTTTGATAAAATCTAGATTGGTTCAACTTTCTTTCATTTGGTTTTACTCATTAATACTGATGGGATATATATAGGTTTATTTCTATTTAATTAGCCATTATATGTATGTCTTCGTGTTGCAGTTGAAATTAATGGGTTGGGGCTGACCCCAAATTTAAATGCAAGTTTTGATTTGCTTTTGTTCCTTTTCATTCTTCATATACAACTTTATTTCTATTAATAAACTTTGACAAAGTAAACACAACCATGTTTATTTTTATTTAGATATTTTAAGTACATTTTATCTTGCAACATTTCATTTAACTGTAAAGGCGTGTCGTTTTTAGTGTTTTCTATTACAAATTGCTAAAGTTTCTACACTCATTGTTTTTAATTTCCTTTATTTGTACAGAGATCTAAAACCTAGTAACATCTTTGTGAAGGATGATGAAACTTTGTGTCTAGGTGATTTCGGAGTGTCCACTATTATTGGTGATGTCAGAACAAACACCAGAAGTCCTGCTGGTAAGTGTTTTTCATAGTAATCAGGATTTTCTTTTTTTGTCACTATTATATGACATTGAAATATCCTAGCCCAAAGTCCTGCTGGTAAGTGTTTTTTATAGTGATCAGAATTTTCTTTTTATGTCACTATTATATGACATTTAGATATCCTAGCCAGAAGTCCTGCCGATAAGTGTTTTTTATAGTGAACAAGATTTTCTTTTTTTGTCAATATTATATGACATTGAGATATCCTAGCCAGAAGTCCTGCTGGTAAGTGTTTTTTATAGTGAACAAGATTTTCTTTTTTTGTCAATATTATATGACATTGAGATATCCTAGCCAGAAGTC
>JAULBS010049581.1:4229-23505 GCA_032355785.1 Symmetromphalus regularis
AACATCTTTATCAGGTGCACACATCTGTAGGGTGAGTTTTTCATTGTTTTAATTACTATTTCTTCTATACATACACCGCACTCAAAGTTGATCTTTAGAGAATACAACATCTTTATCAGGTGCACACATCTGTAGGGTGAGTTTTTCATTGTTTTAATTACTATTTCTTCTATACATACACCACACTCAAAGTTGATCTGTGGAGAATACAACATCTTTATCAAGTGTACACATCAGTAGGGTGAGTTTTTCATTGTTTTAATTACTATTTCTTCTATACATACACCGCTCTCAAAGTTGATCTTTAGAGAATACAACATCTTTATCAAGTGTACACATCTGTAGGGTGAGTTTTTCATTGTTTTAATTACTATTTCTTCTATACATACACTGCACTCAAAGTTGATCTTTGGAGAATACAACATCTTTATCAAGTGTACACATCTGTAGGGTGAGGTTTTTTTCTGTGTTTTAACTACATTTTCTTCTATACGTACAATAGACTAGAAGTTGATGTTTGGAGAATACAACATCTTTAGGGTGAGTCTTTTCAGTGTTTCTAATCATCAGGGCTAGGTCTGCAACTTAAGAAAATTAGAAAAAGATTTTTTTTAAAACCAGTGAGAGCTTTTATATTAATATTTGTTAAATAATGTTTTGTAATAATAGCTGCTATGTTAGTGAAGAAAATGTTTTTGTTTTTTCTCAGTTTGTGATACTTAAAAGACAATTTGTTGTTTAAAGAGATTTCAGTTGACACTTTTATGATTAATTTAAATTCATGGCCAATCTCTCAATCAACATATGGTTTATACGAATTTGAAAATGTTGATAACTGTGAATTAGGGGGCCCGGCGGTTTAAATATTTAAATATTACTTAATGCTATTTTTATCAAAATTAGACACCCACCCACACCCTTGTAACACTAGACCATACACCCCTCAAAATATTACGTGGCGCTCTGAGATACCTCCCACCCCTCCAACACACAGACAAAGCAACATGGCAATGTTTATTTATATGCATGTCTATTACCCCTTGTAACACCACATAATGCTTGGATCTACATCCTCACACCCCCATAAGTGTTACGTAATATATGAATGGCCCATTAGACCAAACTAAACTGTTAGAGAATTTTCTGAAATGGGTAATAAGTTGTTTAAATGTTATTTTCAGTTACCGAGTGAATTCAATTAAGTTAACAACTCATCCGCTAGTACCTGTAAGAGCCATGGTGATGTGCAGAGACTCGAGTATTCGGATCGTGTCGCCACCAAATGGGAACGTCATCACCACACTGATGCTTGATCCAGCGACCACTGGCGGGCTGGTTGATGCTGCCTATGCTGTTGCTGAAAGTATGGTTTATTCTGTGGTTTATTATTTCTCTCGGACAATGTTTTGTATATCAGTATTATTCTTTTTGTAGAGAGTGGTCTCATTCCATAGTTTATTTCTCTCAGACAATGTTTTGTATGTCAATATTATTCATTTTGTAGAGAGTGGTCTCATTCCATAGTTTATTATTTCTCTCAGACAATGTTTTATATGTCAATATTATTCTTTTTGTAGAAAGTGGTCTCTTTCAATACTTTATTATTTCTCTCAGACAATGTTTTATATGTCAATATTATTTTTATTGTAGAAAGAGTGGTCTCATTCTATAGTTTATTTTTTCTCTCATACAATGTTTTATACCATTGTTATCTTGTTGCTGAAAGTGTGGTCTCATTCCAGGGTTTATTATTTCTCTCAGACAATGTTTTATGTGCCATTGTTATCTTGTTGCTGAAAGTGTGGTCTCATTCCATGGTTTATTATTTCTCTTAGACAATGTTTTATATGTCAATATTCTTTTTGTAGAGAGCGGTCTCATTTCATAGTTTATTTATTTCTCTCAGACAGTGTTTTATATGTCAATATTATTTTTATTGTAGAAAGTGTGGTCTCATTCTATAGTTTATTATTCCTCTCAGTCAATATTTTATGTGTCAATATTATTTTTAATGTTGAAAGTATGGTCTCATTCTATAGTTTATTATTTCTCTCAGACAATGTTTTATATGTCAATATTATTCTTTTTGTAGAGAGTGGTCTCTTTCCATAGTTTATTATTTCTCTCAGAGAATGTTTTATATGTCAATATTATTTTTATTGTAGAAAGAGTGGTCTCATTCTATAGTTTATTTTTACTCTCAAACAATGTTTTATATCATTGTTATCTTGTTGCTGAAAGTGTGGTCTCGTTCCAGGATTTATTATTTCTCTCAGACAATGTTTTATGTGCCATTGTTATCTTGTTGCTGAAAGTGTGGTCTCGTTCCATGATTTATTATTTCTCTCAGACGATGTTTTATATGCCATTATTATCTTGTTGCTGAAAGTGTGGTCTCATTCCAGAGTTTATTATTTCTCTCAGATATTATTTTATATGTCATTGTTATCTTGTTACTAAAAGTTTGGTCCCATTTGTTAGTTTTTCTCAAAAGATACTTAAATGTCCATGTCATATTGCTGAAAATATGGTCTCATTCCATAATTTGTAAAACTAATGTTTTCTTCCATTATCTCATTCCTAAATGCTATAATCGTTATCCAAGCCAAACACAGTTTACTTATTCTGTTTATGACTAACAAATGAGTACAACGTTTAATGCCCACAAAAATAACTAATTTCAAAGTAGTTATAAAATTGTTTAAATTATCTGAATACTTTGCTATATAATTTTTACATTTAGACAGTATTTTATTTTTCACATATACTACTTTTATGTGTAAAATGTTATAAATGGGAATCATATGCTCATCGGTATATACACACCAGTAAAGTTCATGGTATGCCTCAAAGTATATCCCATAAGCCACAGGGCTTTGAGTAAAAAAGAAATGCATCAATATATGTAGAAATGGAAACAATAGTTTTTTTCAATTTCTGTGCACTATGAGGCAAAAAAAATGGCCTCCAAAATACCCAAATTCATTTACCATATTGAAGCACTGTCCCATTCTATTTCGGGGCCTAGGCATCCCTATTTTAGACTGAATACTCCCCAGCCACTTTTTTCAATTGCCATGCCTGTTAAAACAGTGAGATTGTGACGGTTTATTTTGTTATTGTTTCAGATGTGCTCTTTGCTGTGTTGGGCAATGGGAATATTATTAAGAGTTCTACAGAGACCAACCCGTGTACTATAATCTCAACATGGAAACCAAAGTTTACTGAAGGTAGTAGTCAGGCTGATGTGCATGTAAAAAGGAAAATGCAAAACATAATTTTTCCTTTCAGTAGTTTTCTTTTTGCAGAGGTATAATATGATACAGGATTGTCCCAGGACAGATAGTCGGTTAAAAGGGTTGTAACGTCCCGGGGCCTGAAAAATTCCTGATTTGCCAAAAACAGTACTTAAAGTAAAGATTGTTTTATTTAACGACGCCTCCAGAGCACATTGATTTTTATCTTATCATCGGGTATTGGACGTCAATCATATGGTCATTCTGACATACTTATTTAGAGGAAACCAACTGCCACCACATAGGCTACTCTTTCTGATAAGCAGCAAGAGGTCTTTTATGTGCACCGTCTCAAAGACAGGACAGCACATATCACGGCCTTTGATTAACCAGTTGTTGACCACTGGTTGGAATGGAAAATAGCCCAAACTGCAAATGGGTCCAGTGAGAAAGATCGATCTGATGACCAACCGGTTCACAGGTGGGCACACTATCGTTTGAGCTACATTCCGCTCCCAAAACAGTACTTATGCTGTCAGAAATCTTTTATGTTTTTTTATTTGAAATCAAAAGTATAATATTCAAATTCGATTTAATATTATTTTATTTTAAAATAAATTTAAAAGAAAGATTATGATTTTCTCACTTAAAATAGGGATGAAAAAGTTACTTTAAAATCCAGAAACCTCAAATGATATATTAGCAAAATGATATTTCTGGTTATTTCTGCTTTTGATTTTGTGTTCTGTTTAAATAATTCTCTGTGTGAAGCCTATTTGCTATAATTATTAATGTTTTGTGAATACATCTTTACACTTACACTGAAATATTGTGTCTATGTGTGCGGTTTAATTATTTGTTCACTAAACTCAAATACATCCCGTCTGTTATGTTCTATTATCATGATACATTGTAAATCAGTGTATACATGTATGTGTGCAGTTTAATTACATACATTTGTTCACTAAACTCAAATACAGCCCATCTGTTGTGTTCTCTTATCATGATACATTGTAAATCAGTGTATATGTGTGCAGTTTAATTACATACATTTGTTCATTAAACTCAAATACAGCCGGTCTGTTGTGTTCTCTTATCATGATACATTGTAAATCAGTGTATATGTGTGCAGTTTAATTACGTACATTTGTTCACTAAACTCAAATACAGCCGGTCTGTTGTGTTCTCTTATCATGATACATTGTAAATCAGTGTATGTAGATTGTATGTTATTATAATACTAGCACATTGTGTGTACATGTGTTTGGTGTCATATGATATACAGACCTTTGTTTTTAAAGTGTGCAGTTGTGATCGCACCCATACAGTACCTGTAATTTCAATCGATGGGTGTGATAAACTGCTTTCATACTACTTAGAAGTCACACACCTAAATAATAATAATATAATCATGTACTTTCTTATATATGTCAGCTCATTACATAATAACCCAAAGTCTTCTACAAATATTTCAAACATACATTCTTATCTAGTATGTTGACCGTAAACCGTCAGAGGCCTATTTAGGATCTATCAAAAGGAAAAACATCTTATATGATGTCAAACAAAGTTTTCCAATGTAGATGGACAAAATTTAATTAAACAATTTAATTATCACTCTCCTAAGCATTATCAAGCATGCAATCTATTACTCGCCTGGATTTTTCAAAAACTAAAGTCTTGATATACGTGTAATATCTGTTTGTTGTGTTATGTTGTTTTGATGAAACATAACTAATTGTGTGTGTGCAGATTATGTGCTACTGTAATGCTAGCACATTGTGTATGTGTGTTAGTTGTGATATGATATATCTATTTGTAACGGTTGTGTTTTGTATTAGCATTGACTGGAGCAGTGTAAATAAATGAGTGCATGCAGACCATGTGCTATTATAATGTTGTATTAGGACGTTGTGTACATGTGTTAGGTGTCGTAAGATATAATATCTGTTTGTTGTGTTCTATAATAATTGTAATTGGTGCAGTGCAAATAAATCTGAGTGTGTGCATATTATATGCTGCTACTGTAAAATACTTCATTCTCATGTGGAATTTCCTTTAATTTGCATTTTTCTGTCTGAAAGAAATGTGAAAAATTCAATTGCATGCAAACATTTGTTTAATACTCATTTGAATATTGAACTGACCAAGAAAACAAATGTTTGCGCAATAATCGCTTTTTGTGAAACCGTGAAAATAAAGTGTTTTACAGTAAAGTATTTTGTCAGCACATGGTGTGTACATGTTTGTTACACTCAGATATATCCTGTCTGTTTGTTGTGTCTATCCGTACTCATGCATCATCAAACACCTGCATTTTCCCGGTTTTCATTCTAACAAAAACTGCTACATGCTAATCCTTTATCCTGTTAACTGCTTTGCTTTATCTTGTATCATACATATTCAACCCATATTTTTATTCTGAGCAAGGACCATCCGCCTCTGTGTGAGCACTGTCAGTGTAGATTGACAGTGCGTCATATTTTGGTGGAGTGTCCTCACCTCGCGCAGGTTAAGAAAGATGTTTTTGGTAGTGGGGGTGTGGTGGGATCATTTAGGTTCCATCTACAACTTGTTTTTAATTTTTTTTAAAGCAATCTGGTTATCACTATAAATTTATTTTTCAATCTTAATTATTTACCTGTACTCTGTTTAATTTACCATTTTGCAGTTTTATTTTGAGTTTTTACCATGATAGTTATATTTATTATATTTTTATTATATCGTACTGGGGATCACCTTTATACAGTGATTTACTCTACCATGTTTATCTTTCATTGATAGTTTGACCCCCACTAGCCGATATTTAATTTTTTGTGCTGAAGGGTCATTAAAACAACCTTCATTCGTTATAGTAATTTATCATTGCTAGATATTTTCTCTTCGTATTTCTAGTTTAGTTCTCACAAAAACACTGCTGTTCATCAACTGCAAGTTGCTTGTTTTGTTTCTGACCTATATATAATTATACGAACATTGCCTTTTGCATGATCCATTACCACTGTCATATTTTTGTGGCAATAAACACGATTAAAAAAAAATAAAAAAATAATTATGAATTGTGTTAACTTTAAGTTAGTGATTATCTGTCCTTTTCTTGCTATACCTTGAAAGCAACAGGAATTACACAATTCACGTTTTAATAAAAAATTTATGACATCCATATGTATTAATAAAATTCTTGTAGTTGATGACATAAAGAATAAACATAAAACACTAGGGCCCAGTTGTTCATAGGCAAAGAGTAATTTATATGGTGACAGGGAGTTTATTTATTTGCCCGTGTGTCAGAAATACCTTACGTGCTTTAGCCTCTCATTAAGTAATATGCATTGTCTGATTTAGACTTGGCGAGGCCCCAAGCTATATAAAGCTTGGAGGCCCCTTGTTAAAGGTTACACCAGAAGGTCTCAGAAAAGTGCAGAACAAAACAGGACGTTGGGTCATCACAAAAAAATAAAAACATACATGCCTTTTAATTATTTAATAGCAAGATTTTAAAATGAAAATATAAATTATGAAAACAGAAAATGTTGATTAAAATATTACTTAAATTAATTACATATAAAGCCATTTTAAAACTCCACATAAAAAGTTGCCATACTGGCCATTTTAAAAACTACAATACACATAAAAAGCCACATTATCTTAAAAGCAAAAAAAAAAAGAAAGAAAAAAAAAGAAAAGAAGAAACTGATTTTGTGAGACCCCTGCAGATTGTGACAGCATAACCTGTAACTTGTTTAGTTTAATCCTACATGTAAATCCGACACTGGCAGTTTGCTAGGTTATAGGTAAATTTAAAATTCTGATATATCCTTTTATGAATTTGTATTCTTTGTTTTAAATAGATTTTCTTTTCTTTAGACATGTTTTTTTGTACTAACATTCTCGTAGAATTTATTTTTCATTAGATTTAAATCGGTTTGATCTATCTTTCTGACTGCTTTGTCCTAACCAACAGAGGTGTGTAACTACCTGCTGGTGTATGAGTATGTGGTAGACAGTCTCGCAGAAAGAGATATCTGGTCTGTGACAAAGCGCGGCGTCGCCACCAAGAGCATCAACCACATGGAGAGGCCGAAGTCGCAACCGGCACGCAACCGAACGCTGCTACTCGGCGGCCGAAAGGATGGCTATATCTGTGTGTTTAACTGGGACACAGGAGATGTTGAATTTAAAGTAGAGGTGAGAATATTATAAATTATAGCATGCACTTACTTGGATGACAAAATACATACAGAAGATGTTGAATTTAAAGTAGAGGTGAGAATATTATAAATTATAGCATGCACTTACTTGGATAACAAAATACATACAGAAGATGTTGAATTTAAAGTAGAGGTGAGAATATTATAAACTGTGGAGCTCTCCCTGGATTTTCTCCACTGGGCATCTGTTGAGAATTTTGGTGAAATCCATGGAGTCCCATAATAGGATTTTAAGTAAAACTTCTAAACATGAGAGTCACTGTCCAAGTTCCATGCTTCAAAAGACACTTTTTGGGGGTCAGTGAGAGCCCTGATTTAAGCATGTACTTACTGGGACATATACAATGCTGCCTATCTGGATCTCTATCTCAGCATAAACACTATATCGCAGTAATGTGTCACTTTTACTTTGCCACTCACTACTACATGTGTAATACTATAAATATGACACTATTTCTGTTATCTTTAGTTGTGTTTGAATACCCCTTCTTATTTTGAACAGTACACAATGTCACGTACGTGACTATTATGCAACTCCTGCAATTACATGTAAGAAAATTTACCACTGGTAAATTAAATGCTGTAGAGAAATAGTGTCTATGGCATTTTTTATCGGCAAATTTAGCGTAAAGTATACTTTATTTTTAATAATAAGAAAAAGATAAACCTTGAAAAAGAAGAGTTTTATCCACTGCAAAACAAGTGCTGATGAGAATGAAAATGTTGGCAGCAATCTGCACAGCATTGCTGATTGCCATGGGTAATATCATAGGTTGTACATGTATCTTGTGAAATTTAAAGGATGGCTACATACATGTATGTGTATTAAACTATGATAAAGGTGATGTAAATTGTAATTCGTATTACTAGGACACCAAAATGTACCATGTATTGAATTTATTTGGTCCTGTAAGAATACGTTTAGCTAAACATTGTTTTCTGTTTTCCATCAATGCACATGGCAAAGAAAATTGCTGAAAACATGTTTCTGTTTCAGAAGAACATGTTTTTGGTTTTACATTAGGCTTAACAGCATCAGATTAACTAGTGTGTTGAGGTGTCATTTAACAAATAATGCTTTCTTTAGTGTTGAGATCACTAATGAATGTTATACTTGCAGGCACATGGAACTAAAGGTGTCCTCAGCATGATGGCCAACTCCAAGTATGATCAGCTCATTTCTGCAGGAATGGGTTTGTATAAAAATGTCATCTTTTATTTTGTTCAGCAGAAAAAATACCTTGCAGTATTCAAGGCATTTTGGAGATGTTGCTGATATTAAGTTGTGTTTTTAAAACATTCTGAAATATTTGTTCTTTAAGAAAAAAAAAGAAACATTTTGATATCTTGGTCATTAGAAGCAAAATATGAATTATTTATAATAATAACACATAAGGTTTGTTATTTTGTTGGTTTGTAGTAAAGGAATTTCAGCATGTCAAAAGCATATTATCAGTGTTCTGTGAAAACATAACATTTTTATTAAAAAATTAATTTTGTATTAAAAATAAAATGTCATATTGAAACAAAATGTTTCTTTCTGATGTACTAATTTAAAAAAAATAAAAATAAACTATATCATTCTGCAGCCATGTCAGATTTTTTGTTTCATTTCCTTAAAAATTAGCAAAATTCAGAAAAAAGTTTTAGAAATGACACCAACAATATGGACCCTGACAAATGATATTGTATTGATAAAATCTATAAATACATCATTCTATTTCATTGCTTCACGCATTTCGTTTTGTTTTTTTTCCTTGACAGATAATGTGATTAAAGTATGGCGACTCTATCCATTTGCTTCTGAAAGTCTAGCTCCTCTGATGTCTTTCTACTGCGCACACACGCCAGCCTACATGTCTGCCTGCAAGACCATTCTGAGTGTGGCATTTGAAGACCCGGCTACTGCCACTTTCAGTACCGTCGTCTACCATCTCAGAACCAAAAGTGAGACACTTTTTGTAATTTTACTTACAAGATAATTGGATTAAAAAGTTTATTATAAATCACTGTAAAGAGGTGATTTACAATGTGGTAAACTATATACATTATAATGATACCGTATAGATAATAAATAATATAATAAATGTCATCTTAGTACAAAATCGTGTGTTTTTAACCAGTATATAAATTTATGTAACAGCAATTTTTATTGGCTGTAGACCTGATTTGACTGTTTAAAATTAACATTTTAAAATATTTCCGTGTTTCTTTCATTTTATACCAGCCTTTTGTTCAGGATAGGCTTGTTCTTGTGGACACTTTGTAGCAACTTCACTCTGTGGCGTAGCGTGGGTTGCCTGCACCCGAGGCAAGGCAAGTATTGCGCCTCAAAACCTGTGGACCGTTAGCACTCCACAAATCCCTTCCTCCAGTCCAGTATTGAACCCCTTACCCACAAGCACAAGTATTGTATTTTAAGAAAATACTAATCAATGTAATTAAAGTAAAACAGTATTGAAAAATTTGCTGTAATTAGCGAGAAAAATACTGTAAATTGTTACATGGCAACATATATTTGCCCCATCATGTTGAACATTGGGGTGGGGGTCGGGAAATGCATGCTATTTTGTATTTATTATTACTACTTTATATTTTTTTCTTTTGAATTCTTTCTCCCAGGGCAACTGGCCATGTGGCCCTGCCCACACTATGCCACTGACTTCACTGGTTCCAGAGTTTGATGTGAAATACCAAAAACTGTTTTGCGATTGTCCAATAGCCATTTAGTCCTGAACATAAGTGGTGACCAAATTTCTTTTTTCGTAGGTCGACTTCTTCCTAATTTTGTGAAAAAGTTAATCATGTCTTTTTAGTTAGAGTAATAATTCTTCTTCTTATTAATTTCTATTTTTTGTCTACACTATTTTATTTTATTTAAATTTATGTGTGCGTGCTTTGTAATGATTTGATTCTTGATACAGTTCACTACATTGTCTTTGCTCCTTGTAGCGTTTGGTGGGACAGATTCTCAGAATCTTGATGCATTTAGTCGTAAGTTGTGTGCTTCTGGTGAACTAGTATGGAGACCCTGTTCATACTGATGCTCAAAGGGTTGTTGTAAGGGAGTATCATACCATGGAGTTCCCTAGCTATACCTCGAAATTCAGATCATCTTGCGACAGCAATTTATTTAAAATAATAACAAAGTAAATACCATGGAGTACCCTAGCTATACCTCGAAATTCATCTTGCGACAGCAATTTATTTAAAATAATAACAAAGTAAATACTCGATAATGATAAAAATGCCATTGCAGATCAGTTTTGTAAGTATTTTGCGACGGCACTGCAGATTGCTGTTGTGAATTTCAAGGGCTGCTGTACAGGTCCATACCATAGATCTCAGTAGCTTACACTAGGTTAAAAAAAAATTCTGGCCATCACGGAACTCGGGGATAGAAAGTAAAGTCAACATAGTGAGTAGAAATCACTTGGGATGGGTAAAATCTTGCTTTTCAGTTGCATGGGTTCAGCCAGTAATGGGGAATGAATAATTTTCTGTGGGGATTAGTAATTTTTATATGCTGCTGTCCCCCACAGTGAGTGGGATGGTTTCTTAATTTGATGTTACATGTATTATGAACCAGATGATTTCATTATTATGAGGGGGTGTCATAACGTTTTGAGCCTGCCCCACTTCCTGAAAGGATTTCTAATCTTTTTGATGCTTGATAATGTTTGTCAGTGTTCTGAAAGCACACTATGAACAAAATAAAGCACATTATATTTAAAAACACTGAAGCATTACCAAGATCAAAAGAATTCACTATCCTTTATGGAACAGGGGAAGGTTGAAAACATTTTGACACCCCCTTATAGATCTGATATTTAATTCTCTAATCCACACAATTACCAAAGTTATCTATTAGTAATTAAATCATCATTATTTCTTGAATTTCTATAAAGATATTTAAAAAAAGACATATTCCAATAACCCATTGTTAAGCTAAGCCATACATTGCAAGCCAAGGGTGAAAATCATTTCCTGGAAGTGGGGGTAGGGGGGGACAGAGAATTCCCCTACCCCCCCAGGATTGTCACCATTATAGACCCCCTGTGTACTTCGGTATATTTGCACTAAGACCACATGGTTAAGTGTTACATTGATATCATAAAGAGAAATACTGGAAAAGATTATGGTTTAGGCATTTTAATTTCAATTTTTTGAGGCAAATATGTGGGGAGGAGATAATTATATAGGCACCCCCCCCCCATCCCAGTACTTACCGGTATGCCCCTGCTGCAAGCTATGGTTCTTCATAACAAGATGAGAATGCTTAGCACTATTGTATAAAGGAGATAATCCTTACAACAACCCTTTTAGTGACATTGATATACAATGTATGTTTGTCTGCACTTCCATACAGTTTCATATAACAGCTTGCCGTGGATATTGGTTTCCTCACCTGGTGTTAATCATCATTGTTTTGTGAAAGTGATCCATGAATCCAAGCCCTCATTTCCTTTTCTTTCTATAAAATCTTGCAATCTACTCTGTGCAAAAATACATCATGAATTCATTAAATTAACTAGTAGTATAATTCATGCTGTCATAATATAATTTTGCAGTGTTTTCTAGGTGTTTGGTTATTGCATTTGTATCTTGCAGGATGATAATATAGATTTTGTTTTTATTAGACTTGGGCAGCATACATTTGAAGGGTGAAAAAAGTAATTTGGAAATATATCTTTTTTACCCTCCGCCACCTGTCCAAATGAGTAATGTTTGGGAGAGCAGGGTGGTAAAGGTTAATATAACCAGCATCATCTTGGGATCTTGGCATCAAATTATTCAGACACTGACATATGATAAACTACCATATACATGTATATTATTCTATGAAGAAATGTATTCAGTTTTATAATGGTATATATTGTCGCTGATGATACCAACATTTTTCAGTTCAGGAGAAGGAAGTAAAATGGTTTGAAACACGCATGGTTTTGAAATTCACAGCATTTGATTGGCTGATCAAAATAAACAGCTAGTCAAATGAATGTGTGCTGCTCCAAGGCACCGGATGGTCACAAAAACGCTATTTGTAGAAATTGGTCACATAGGTGGTTTTGCAAGAATAGCGACAATACATATATGTCCTTTAAACCTTCTTATCAAATACATATTTTAAAAAAAAAATGTTTTTTTTTATTTCCCCTGAAACATGGTTTTATCACGTAGATAAACATCCAAACATTTACATATATACATAGATATTTATGCCCACATACATGCGCATAAACATACACATATACATTTACACTCGCATCAAACACATAATTTATTTAATATACATTTTCCTCTTATGCCGTTGCAGAATGGCCTATTTGAAATAAAGTTGTTCTATTCTGTGATAGGGGCAGGTTTCACTGAATTCTTCTTTCATTCCTTCCACTCACTGTTAAGTTCATAAACTTGCACACTGTTTTCAATAATAACCATTACAGATGCATGTGAAAATAATGTATAATATGGTATTCTAACATTACCAGTATATACTCAACCAAAAAAGAAAGTATGCATGTTGAAATATTTTTGATTCATGAAGTGGTCACACTAATGGTCCATTTGCAGCAAACACGTACACTACTTGTGATATTACTGTACACACACACGCACTCCTCCTAAATGGTGTGGCTATCTAATTCTAGAATTTCTGCCATGAATGTCGTCTGTTCTAAGAAATAAATGACTATTGATTACATGCATATTTTCTTTTTTGTTTGAGTATATTTAAGTTCTAGGATTGGTGCTTAATCCAGCTGTACAGTTTTGAACTTCAGGCTTAAACAAAGTCTGAAACTTTTAACTGCATGTAAACTGTACAATGTTAAGTCTCCAGACTGTTTGAAATGTAAGTCCAAATTTAAAAATGTATTAGCACGGTGACTGTGTCTGACCCCATCTAACACAAAGTTTGCAGTGTCATTTGGTGATGGAATGTTTGGTAAAAATGGGTAAGGATGTGAATTGTTCATTAACTCTGTTTGGATATGTGTTTTAATTAATATATGGCCTTTTATTTTTTATGACCTCATTTATGCATCCACTAAAGCTTTAAAAAAAAAAAGCCAATCTAAAGCTGATCCTTTCTACACTTTAAAAGAACTATCCATGTTGTCAAAATAAATAGCACATAATGACTGTGTACAATGAAAGGAATTTTTTCCCCCTCCTGACAGTTATTTAGAAGAAAAAAAAAAAAAAAAAAAAAATATATTTGATATGGTAGTGGCATTTTAATTTTTGTTTTGACTTAACTAACCGAAGTTTTAGAGAAAATAATCCATAAAAGAGGTAATAAAATAAAAAAGATACCTAATATAGAACTTGCTTTGTGAAGTGAAATTATCATGCTTGTTCAGAGCTAAGGTCATTTCACTTTATTTACTAATAAGCAAATTCTACAAATGAAAATAAATAGAATGCATAACATAACTTACAACTTACATTAGAGTAATTTATTTTTTAGTTACCGGTACTTGGTTTATGTATGGTGCATAAACTTAATGTTAATGAGAAAAACTCAAAACCAAATATCCAGAATATATTTTTAGAAATGCCTGTTGGGAGCTTTTATTTATATTTTTGTAGTTTGATAAATGTTTGGTACATGCAGTGTAGTTGAAAGAACGTTGGCTCATCAGACATTGCCGTGAAAACAAACAAATGACCAACGTTCTGTGCTTAAATGCCAGATATAATATTTGACATAACAAAATCCAGAAAAAAAGCGAAATTTTGAAATGAATCGATGAAATGACCAACTTTCGTTATAGTTATGAGGGCTGCCATGTTTCAAATGTCTGCATGTTGATCTTTCGAGCACCCGAATGTAAATATGCAATCAATAAGAAAACGAGCAAAAAAGCAGGGCAAACATATGGATAAATTCATTATTGTAAAATAGTTTTGATGAAACAAATTTTTGATTGATTGTGTTTTTCAATATCATGGATGTTAATATGCAAACAATCACAAAATTAAGAAAGCACACATGGATCGTTTAAAAAATCCTCGACTCGTTTTTTTTATCGATTGTAAGGGCCTTTTAAAAATTTTATCAGTTCAGAAGGTTGGTGTCAGATGTGACTATATAAATGTGAGACGTAAAGTACTTTTACGTGATAAAAAGGTTTTCAGCCACACTGTACATATATTAGTAAACATGAACAATATTTGTTTACATAGTGTTCTCATAAATAATTTCAAATGGTTTTTGTTCTAGAATCAGTGGTGAGGAATTAAGATGACTGATTAATAGAAAATTGTCTTGAATATATAAATTACAGAAAAAGAAAACTTAATTTCTGTTAGAAATGATTGTAAGCATCTCTTGAATAGGATTTAAGGGGAAGTAACTTGGTTATCATAATATGGCTACTAGCAATGTTTACTCATAATTTTAGGCATTTAATTTTTTATTGTTTGATTTATAGATTTACCAACCCTAAAATCATCAAAGTGAAATATAAATTAAATTTTACTTTAAATTTGTAGGGTTTATTTACCTCCGACATGTTGCATGACTAAAAAAATAATTACATACATGTATATATATAAAAAAATTCTTTGGATGATTTATATTGCATCGAACCCCAAAATATCTTTATTGAATCCAGCACCATTTATGTATAATGAATAGATAATCCTCCTAACAACCATTATTTTGAAAATAATTACCAATAAAAATTGAATAGAGAATTTTAATTTTATTTTGACCAAGCAACGGCAACCTAGATAAAAGAAATAATAAAAATGTCTTTGAGTGTGTGTTCTTGTGTTTCATCATACTGGCTTATTGCAATTTGTAGGTCGCTACGATCACGAGCCACAGGACGACCATGTGGATTTGATCACTGGTATGAGTTCGTGTCCACGCATGAAGCTTTTTGCAACTTGCAGTCTGGATGGGACAATCCGCATCTGGAATGAAACAAACAATTTGGTCAGGTAGGAACTGTGTTACGAGGTGTCAACAGAACCCTTCCAGATGTACTGACTTAGAGAGAATACAATTTATAGTCACAATGTTTGTTCACTGCTCAATTGAGAGTCATGATTAAGCTAGGATGATGAAACTTTCAGGAAAGAAGCTCCGCCATGTCAGAAAATATAAAAGAGTTCAATGAAATACATTAAAAGTAAATAAAAATGAAAAGTTTACTTTATTTTTGGGACACCCTGTACTTGCTGAATAAACATCATACTGGGGTGCCAACAAACAATCATTTCTTTTATTATTTTTTTTCTAGGCTTAGTCCGACTATAATTTAAGGGACTAATTGTCTAAATATTGATAACGAATGAAAATTATATGCATTTGTGATACTAGATCTCACTTTCATATCATACAAGACATTTTAACTGAACATTGGTAGAGGGAATTCCATGTAGAGTCGATCAGTTTTTATCACATTTAAAATTTTCAAATTTCAAGATCGGAACTTCTCGTGGGGCAAAATAAATTGGTACGCAATGTTTTTGCAGCTACAAAAATATTCCGAAGTTTTAAAATAACAGCTAACGGGGAAATACCACTCATGTGATGCAAAATATATACGTCACAACTTCAATGGAAAAAAGACATTGTTTTTTCTCGATTTATTAATCCATGACCATAATTCATTATTATTTTATAAACATTGATAATAAGCAAGATGCAGTGGTTTTGTAAGTAGTTGAATGAAGTATTTCTATGCACAAATCAAATGTTTATATTTAATATTAATTATTTGTTTGGAAATTAATTAGGTCAAGGGTCTGTGGGACTATGCACTTAATGTTTTGACAGTTTATGATAGTTATCATGTTTTTAATTTGGTTGTTGTTATTTCAGACTATTGAAGCTGGACACCACTCCATACAGCATTGGATTCTGCAGTCAGAAAGGAGACCTACTGTTAGGAGCTGGAGATCATTTGTTCAGGATTTCATACTCTGTCTGTATGTGAAAATATGACCTGTAATATTAATTGTTACTTTTAACTTTGCCAAGGAGTGATATTTGTATGATAGGATTTAAACTGGGAGAACATTGGAAAGACCTCGATATGTTTGAAATGTAGATTAGATTTTACAAATTTTAACAGTTTTATTTATATCTTCAGAATAAAATGAATCAGATTTTTAAAATTAGTTTTTAAGTAATTAATTCAGGAGAAATAAATGAAATATTGGAGAATATTAGCTTTATTTAGCAGAAATAAGCCTTTTGTTTTGTTTTGTTTTGTTAATTATTTTACTTAATAACCACATGCCTTGGTGGTCCAGCAGTAGAACGTCAGACTCTCAAGCTGATGACTGTGGTTCAAAACCTGTTGGAGGGTGGCTCACACTTGACTACATGTCAAAATAACCAAACATTTGACATCCAATAGCCGATGATTAATAAATCAATGTGCTCTAGTGGTATCGTTAAACAAAACAAACCACACTCCCCCAACCCCCCAAAATAACCACGTGTGTGAGATAAAGATATGACTGCATAAAATGGAAGCAAAATGTATAAATCTTTTGAGCTATTCTAGAAGTTAACACGTGAAAGAAGTGAGAAATATGTTTTTCTAATTTAAGTGTTTTAATACAGTGAATATAATGTTACATCCACAACCTATCATTAAAAATTAGAACGGCTTTCCACCACACTCAATTGATAATTTGTGTAAAAATCTATACCAAACTGGTATCTCTTGATCACTGTCAAGGTCATACATTTAACATAACTTTCATGTCAAGGTCATACATTTATCATAACTTTAATGGAAAAAAAAGGCAAACCTAAGAAAACACATTGGCCTATCTCGAGCACTTTATTTTTATTCTTTGTTTGTTTCTGTAGACATGCCGAAAGCATTCACATTTAAGATGATGTCCATGACATTCGCGGATGAAAAGTCAGAAGAACCGTTGCCATATGATGAACATTTGCTGGACAAAATGTGCAAATCTGATATCAAGCGATTAAAGAATTCTCATTCTTCTTTCAAGTAAGTCACATGCTTTCTCTTTCTGCTTTTTTAGAGTTACTCACCTTTATGTGTAGAATATTCAGGGCTATTTTGATTGAAGTGTGCTGTTTAATTCAGCTGGATTGAGTGAAAAGTTATTTCATTTGTGAATGCTGAATCAAAGAATAAGTACTCTTAATTATTTATTTAGAAAATGGTTCAATTTAAATAATGTATATATATATATCTATATTTGATGTAAACGTACTATGACAAAAAGAAACAATGTACTGTATACATATACATATACATGTATATCATATGAGTCATGTGATATATATATGTATTAATATTATAAAGTTTGTATTATTGAGGGGCCTCGCTGTACTTGTAGTCCAGGGGCCCACAAAATCTTAATCCACCACTGGTCAGAATTTTCGACATTCTAAATGAAAAGCTATATTTATTTTAGCATTTTTAGAATTGCCATACAAGCACACAGCATGTTTTTTTACTCAGTACATTTAGAAAATAACTATTCGTGTTACATAGATTATTAATTTTGGCTCTAACCTAATTATCTTTTGAAAAATTCCTTTTTACATATTAGCTGTGTTATTTATTTTCTTCTTGGTTACTTTTAATGAAGTAAATGCTTTAATTTACAGTATTAATATTTTGTGAATACATTTATTTTGGCAGAATTAATCTTAATAGTGTTGGAGTTATGCCCCTTGCCATGTTAATCTTTTTGTGTGGAAGCATAATGGTCTAAATTTCTTTGTTTGTAATTGTCATTTATTGCCAGGTTCTCCAGCTTCATGGATATTCTGACAGAAGAAGAACGGTTGGAAGTGATGAGAGAACAAATGATAAAAGAAGAGGTATTGCCAAACACATTAATTAAACTTCATCTTAGGGTGGACTGTAGTTAGATGTTACAGTTATGATACTTTTTAATACCTCAGGTTGAAATGTTCTGGTAAATGTAGCAGTGTTAGAATAAAGTGCTTCTACTGGCAGTATCTAGTGGGAATTTATCTTAAGGCGCGGAATCCGGGGGGGACATGCCCGAACCAAGTTTGATGTGGGCATTCTCAAACTACTTCAAGTCAAGTCAAGTCTATTAGGTCGGTTGGTAGAGTGCTGAACCCTCATAATGAGAGTCATGGTTTGAATCCCTTCCATTGAGGTTTGGATTTTTCTGTTACATTTGTAACTAACATAGGGACCAGGTGTGTTCTAAAAGCAAGAACATTGTTAAAACCTGGTCAGAACCTTTAACAGCTCAACTGCCTGTAGTCCACAGCTCTGGAATGTAGCTTCACTAGATGGGGTAGTAGTGTTAGAATAAAGTGCTCCTACTGGTCAAAACCTGGTCAGAACCTTTAAAAGCTCAACTGCCTGTAGCCCACAGCTCTGGAATGTAGCTTCACTAGATGGGGTAGTAGTATTAGAATAAAGTGCTCCTACTGGTTAAAACCTGGTCAGAACCTTTAACAGCTCAACTGCCTGTAGTCCACAGCTCTGGAATGTAGCTTCACTAGACGGGGTAGTAGTGTTAGAATAAAGTGCTCCTACTGGTCAAAACCTGGTCAGAACCTTTAACAGCTCAACTGCCTGTAGCCCACAGCTCTGGAATGTAGCTTCACTAGACGGGGTAGTAGTGTTAGAATAAAGTGCTCCTAATGGTCAAAACCTGGTCAGAACCTTTAACAGCTCAACTGCCTGTAGCCCACAGCTCTGGAATGTAGCTTCACTAGATGGGGTAGTAGTGTTAGAATAAAGTGCTCCTACTGGTTAAAACCTGGTCAGAACCTTTAACAGCTCAACTGCCTGTAGCCCACAGCTCTGGAATGTAGCTTCACTAGACGGGGTA
>JAULBS010049658.1:0-23502 GCA_032355785.1 Symmetromphalus regularis
TGTGGTGCGTATATTTGTGTGTGGTGTGTATGCATGTATTGTGTGTATTTGTGTGTGCATGCATGTGGGGTGTGTATTTGTGTGTGCATGCATCTGGTGTGTTTGTGTGTGTGTGTATATGCGAACATACATGCATGTTCACGCAGTGTATGCATGTGTGTGTGTGTATTATATTTTTAATTAATTGCTTTACAGACGTTTTCTGCTAAAAGATCAGTAAAAATAAAAATAAAATTGTCATATAAAAGTTAAAAAATGAAACGAAATTAAATTATTCATTCACTGTATATGATGGTTGTGGATTTTTTACAGTATATATTTGTTTATCGTATAGATCATCTTAAAAATTTTATTAGAGCAAGAAAAGAAAAACAACAACCCCCCCACCCCCAACTAACACCCTCCAAAACTATTTCATGATTTATCACTATAGGGGTCATCGAGTTTTTTCATTAATTTCACAAGCATATGAAATGCTTTTTTGTTAATAATAAAAAATGGTGATAATACTATTTTAAAATCGTCATATTTTTCGTTTTCAGTTTGTACGCTTTTGGGGGTTGATGGGGGTGGGTGGAGGGAATAGGTCTGGAAAAAAGAGTATGTTTTGTATGCTCGTGAATCATCCATGATCTATGTCATTTCTTGGTGGTTAGGATCGGTGAGTGGTGTTGTTAAGGGATACGTGAATAAGGAGGTTGAAACATTGTATGAGGCCATTCTCCGGGAGCGGGATCTAGCTCAAACGGTAGTGAGTCTGCCTGTGAACCGGTCGGTTGTCGGATCGATCCTTCTCAGTGGACCCGTTTGCACTTTGGGCTATTTTCTGTTCCAGCCAGTGGTCCACAACTGGTTTATCAATGGCCGTGGTATGTGCTGTCCTGTCTATTGGATGGTGCATATAAAAGATCCCTTGCTGCTTATCGGAAGGAGTAGCCTATGTGGCAGCAGTGGGTTTCCTCTAAAGACATATGTCAGAATGACCCTATGATTGACATCCAATAGTCGATGATAAGATAAAAATCAATGTGCTCTAGAGGCATCGTTAAATAAAACTAACTTTACCATCTATCCGTCCATCCATTCACTCATCCATCCATTCTCTTAGGCTACTCTTTCTGATTAGTAGTAAGGGATCTTTTACATACGCCTTCCCAATGACAGGACAGCACATACCATGAACTTTGATAAACCAGTTGCGGAATATCGGTCAGTGTAATTGGTAGATCCCTTCCCATTGAGTCTTGCAGATTACTCACTCTGGGTTATAGCCAGTATCGAGATTAAGAATCACATGACTGAGATTTGATCCCAATACTTACCAGCTATGAGTTTGATGGCTTAAACACTGTGCCATCAGGGCCGTTGCTTACAGTTCTAGGTATAGTATAGTTTGTATATGTGCTTTATTGATTCCAGCAGTTAATATAAATGTTCAACATGCTGTTCATTACAGATAGTAGTGAAATTATATAGGTGAAATTCTGGTAATCAAGAAACTCATATTAATGATGTTGACAAAGCTGTATATACATGTAAGTTCATTGTCCAGATCCTGCAATAGCTCGATGGTAGGATGTTCACCTCATGTCAGCAAAGTAATTGGATTGGTCTCAATCTCTAAACTTCTTGACTTTATTATGTTTCAGCCATTTCTTCGTGATTGGTACATGTATATCATTATGTAGTCTAGGCTCTTCTCTCTTTGGAAATGTATAAATATAAAAGAATAGTTTATTGAAAACAGAATTGTAATTTTCTTTATTTGTATGTACAAACAATCGAACCAGCTTAACAATCACTTGCAGTATCTTAATTTTATTTTTGTTTAATGAAACTACTAGAGCACATTGATATATTAATCATCAGCTATTGGATGTCATACATTTATAAACTTTGACACATAGTCAAATGTGAGCCAGCCTCCAATAGGTTTTAAACCACAGTCTGCAGCTTGAGAGCGATATACTGTACCACTGAAGCTCAGTTCTGTCTTACAAGTGTAGACTTTAATTTTATCCTTAAGTCCAAACTTTAAAGCAAGACCATACATGATAAACAAATAAACAATTTACCTTTATTTTTAAAATGCCAGCAGCAAGTCTACAGATGGGAATTACTCTTAAACATTGGACTGTTCTGCAATGTTTGTAGTTCTGATGCATGAAAATTATTTTAAAAATTGAAAATAAATGTTCTTTATTTTAAACACGAGGAAAAGTCAATAACATGTTATTTGAAATTTTATTTATCACATGAAAGTGAAATTTAAAAACAGTTGATATATATAAAAGTAACACACTAACTGTGACGTGATCGTGCCGTAATCTAGATCAAATGGCCGCCATTTGTCCAAGTTGGAGATGATTTTAATTTTTAAAAACGTTAAATTCATTAGGAAAATGGAACTGGGGTGAAAATAGGAAGAGGAAGTG
This sequence comes from Symmetromphalus regularis, assembly GCA_032355785.1. Taxonomy (NCBI): domain Eukaryota; kingdom Metazoa; phylum Mollusca; class Gastropoda; order Neomphalida; family Neomphalidae; genus Symmetromphalus; species Symmetromphalus regularis. The sequence continues at coordinate 2,436 of JAULBS010049658.1, forward strand.
GAAGCAGAGGTAAACTGTTATTAAATTGTAATAAATTTATAGACATTGAAATGTCAACATGTTTCTGTCATGGAAAAGTCATGAAAAACAGGTTCAAGCATCAAGTGCTCGCTTGGTTCCACATTTTTCTATTAGTGTTGGCGCAGTTTTCATCGATGGCTGTTCTTATTGCTCACAAATTTCTGGAGAAACTGTTATTGTGACACTGCCATATATATTGTTACCAGTCATTAAGCTAGATAGAAAATTTCTAGATGTTGAAACTGTATATACATTTGAAGCACTTTGTGATCCAGGTTGGCCTATAGTCTGTTTATGCTACTTGATACATGGATTTTTGTCGATTACTTTAGTTTGCATGAACCTAGGCCAAAAAAGACTAGGCAAGTGTTGTTTCGTTTGACAGAACATGAGAGATGCTTTTTTGTTGTTCTGGATTTAATTCACATTCTTGTGATCTGCAGAATAATTTACTCAAATACAAATCAAGGGCCATAGCTAACCTTTTTGGGAGGGGTGGAGGTAGGTGGATATTTTTATTTTATTTTGAAGATTGTAATTCATATAAAAAAAAAATATTATTGTTTTTTTTTAATTATTATTATCTTTTTTGTCTCTAATTATTATTTAAAATTATTTTTATTAGGCCTATATTATGATTTGAGGAAAATATTGGAGGGCTGGGCATTCACAGTCTATTTTAATAGGTTTAGGAATGAAACTGATGGTTATTTAAAAAATTTAAATGTTTTATAAATTATTATATATATTTTTTTTAATTCAACACAAACAATTCAAGAGATATAACTGTTTCACTGAGTGAATGATAACACTTATTTCACTGATATTTTAAGATATTTAACTAAATGTTATATAATGAAAGTTGTTATTACACTATTGGGAGAGATATCAATGATATATTTTCATGTAGTCCATGTAATGTTTTGAGATGATTACCTCTGAGTACCTGTTTCATCATTGGTCTATTATAATTGAGATTAAAAAAAACTGACAACCAACTGCATGATCTACATGTACTAATAACTGACTGCTTTTGACAGTCCTCCCTGAATTCTGCAGAAAAATTTATTAAATTCTGCAGTAAAATGAGCAAAGTGGGAAATTCCACGGCAAATTCTGCAACATAAAAATTGAAAATAATACTTACAAATTTACACTAAATGTTTTTTTTTGACAAAGTTAGTTCCAGTTTAAATTCCCATGATAACATCAGGACCCAGTAGTGCAACCAGTTCATAAGAAATATGTAATGTTGGAGTTGCTTGTTGTGATAGAGGAATACCAACAAAAGAATTTATACATGTATTCTAATATCATTGTCATATTATATTAAATAATGACAGAATCCTATTCCATATTCATAAAACTTGTGTAATTTACTCCCGAGTCTTCGGCAGTTTTCATAACCTAAATAACTCACAACCACTCCATAACCCATAACCTGTTCAGAATATCGAGCACTCACGAATTATTTACCTACTGTAATTACCATCATCTTCTATCACATAACGTTTATAAATTATTAGACACAAAAACCAGTCTAGCAGGTGAATGGGAGCTTTTACCCTCCTGAACATGTAACGAGTGGTGTGTAACTGTTCTATTTGTTCTGCGTTGACAGAAACAGTCGACGGTTACGGAATGAAGTTATACATTTAATATGTTACATACTTTAAAGAAACAATTTTCTAACTCAATGTTTCATTTTATATTTTCTAAAATGTGACGTTTATATTCATTGTTTTTTTTTTAATCCACGGAAATCCATCACGGAATTCAGGTGGGACTGTGTTGACAACAAAAGTGACACTTCATTGAGTATTTGTTTAAAGACACCCCCCCAATTTTTGTTTTGTTTTTATAAACAAATTGTCTTTTAGAGGTCATACTGCAGTTAATATAAATCTTTTTAACTGATTTGGCTAAAATTAAGCTAAGTTTTGAATATATAATTGTAGTTAGCTGTAGTCAAAAGAAAAAAAGTGTTTTTAATTTTTATTTAACAATGCCTCTAGAGCACATTTATTTTAATCTTATCATCGGCTATTGGATATTAATCATATGGTCATTCTGACATATTTATTTAGAGTAAACCCATTGCCGCCACGTGGGCTACTCCTTCCAATAAGCAGCAAGGGGTCTTTTATATGCACCGTCCCACAGACATGTAATGTTAGGACAGAACATACCACGGCCTTTGATAAACCAGTTGTGGACCACTAGTTGGAATGGAAAATAGCCCAAACTGTAAATATGTCCACTGAGAAGGATCAATCCAACAATCGACAGCTTCACAGGCAGATAATATAAAAGAAAATAAATGCATATTTTTAGACACTATTATAATTATGATGTAATAAACAGAGTATTGCTTACTGAAACTGTACTGATTCCTGTATCATGCTGTTTATATTATAACTCATGTGTTTTCAAACATACATCACTAGCTTCTATAGCATTATATAGGAACTAATTTAGTATTATACTGTTTATTACAATAATAGCCATCTTCAATGATTCAACAGCAATTTTTTTTTGCTTCATAATTATTTTTCTTCTAAAAAACCATAGTTCCATGATTAAAAGATTTCACCACAGCTTTCTTTATTTGCATGTACAAAAGATATTATATTTAAAATTGCTTACTGAAATTGTCCATTTGTACTAGTAATACGATTAAATCCATTATTTTGAGGGTCATTTTGTCTTTATCAATATGCTCTACATATAACTAGTCAACATGGATTAAACTACAGAACAGTAAATTGTCTTCTATTCTAAAAACAACAACCAATAGCCTATGTTTACTTTTTGTTTGGGGGTGGGGGAGGGTCGTTAAACAAACTGTCTATTCTAAAAACCCTTTCTAAAAACAAAAATTACCAATTACATTTTCTTATAACAAACTGGTGGTTAATCAAAATCCTATTTATAACTGAGTACTTAAATATAAACCATAGCATTACACCTGTATAGGAAACTGAATGGGAAGTATCTCCCAGATTAGTTACCTCAAACTTACCTACTAATGATAAATGGACTGACCGACTGTATCTTGGTTCAGTAGCTAAAGCCAGTGCAGTTGATTTCACAGGTGAGCCAAGTAGAGGATTTTGATTTCTCTTGTTAGTAATCATCCATGGGGGTTTTAGCCAGTCGTCATAGTTCACAGTAATACCTCGGCCAAATCTGAACAGGGGTGTGGAACTGTTCTGACTATCCAGGTGTCTAAGATAGACTGGATGTGTGTCACAGTGCTGGCTGGACTTGTCACCGCGTGGTTGTCATGCTTTCATTGAAGCCAGACTGTTTAGTTGGAGTCTGTGTACTTCTAGGTTGAAAGAGGAGAAAAAGGTTTTATAGAATATTTTGGAATTCATATGGGGAAAAGTGCCAGTTTGATATGTGGAAGGTAAGAATTTTTAAAGTTATATTTAGGAACTTGTGACTTTTTTTAATATTAATTTATTATTATTATTTTCTTTTTTTGAAACTATATTCCATTACTAAAGAGTTTGTAATTAAAAAAATTAAATCTTTTTAGTTTTGATCTTAAAATGTTTTTGGTATTTGTGATGTATTTTTGTCTTTAGTGTAACTTCGTAGGTACCCATTTTTTGTCATAGCGCATTTATATATTTATAAGACAGTTTTAATGACATATGGTTGAGATACTTGTCTACTTTCTGAGCAAGGTCAGAAGTGACTTTTATCTTCTAGTATAAAGAAAAAGACATTGTTTATTTATAGGCCAAAGTTACTTGTAACATACATTTCTTTTAACCTTGAGATAAGAAAATATTTAGATGTTGAATTCTGGCAACTTTTTTTTCTTTTATTAGCTTTTAGCTAGTAAATGACTTTTATGCACTATCCTTTTACTGAGTGGATTACATCTATGCTCAATATTGTATACTTAGCAGCTGGCTGTTACCTTTTATAAACAGGTTGCCTGTGAATTAGAAATTGCTTGTTACAGTGGCCGTATTGAGTCCTGACAGGTTAAATCCTAATAACTGCACTACCTAATCAAGTAGTTTTTAAAATATTTAAACAATCATGTAGACTTGTTCTAAAATTATTATTGTTTTAGAGGTTTGTATTATGACAATAACTCTCATACATTAAGGTTGCTCGTCAGTCCTATCAGGATCGTCCTCTCTATACAATGTCCTGTCAAACCTATTCATTCAGACACTTGTTTTAAGCAACCACCTGTTTTAAAGGGTCACCATTATTTTCTTCCAAGTCGGCTAATTCAGTGAATGTATTAAGCAGCCACTTTTGTTAAGAGGCCACTATGCTACTCCCTCGGAAGGCTGCTTACAGTGTGTATATTGTTCTGCTTACAGTGTGTATATTGTTACAAATAAACTTACCCATTTCTCTTCAATGCTACTAATATTATCATTTTCCAAAAAAATAACTACATTAATTCTATGAAGTATATTCAGTATTTGTGGTATTTTAATAATACTATTTAATAGTATCACATACTTTGGTATTTACATTTCTGTTAAAGAAACTTGATAAATCAGACAACATGTTTTGCAATTAACTCCTGAATTACAAGCCAGAGTGGTTCCTTGGTAGATTCTCAAGCTGAAGACAATGGTTCAAAACCCACACTATTACCAAATTTTGACATCCAGTAGTCCATGATTTAATAAATCATTGTGCTCTAGTGGAATCATTTAAAAAAATAATAATAATAATAATTTTTCATTCCTTACATTAGTCATTTGGTTATAGCTATATTTTAAATTAGTCATTTGGTTATAGCTATATTTTAAATTTGTCAATTGGTTATAGCTATACTTTAAATTAGTCATTTGGTTATAGCTATACTTTAAATTTGTTAATTAGTTATTGCAATATTTTTGGAATTCGATTTAACTTGTATTTATCATTCAGGGCTTTAGATTGCACAAATTTCGCAACAGTATACATCGTGCCCAAAATACAGTCCCCCAAACTATTATAAAAAATAAAAATAATATTAAAAAAACCGAACAAAACATACCCTAAACACATGTTAAAGCAATATACTTAATTATAATAGAAACATCGATTAGAGTACAGCTTTAGTCAAACGGTTACGGACATTACCGATCAGTATGAAAACTTGACTTGTTCCCATGTATTGGTTTCAAACAATCACTAAGAAACGAATTACTTTGCAGCACTTGAAAATGACACCAGTTAACTTAAGTTAGTAGCTATTGCTCACAAATAACCACATTGTGACCAAATCAATGCAAGCCCTGGTCATTACTTTCGCTGTGCATCTACAGGTTTCACATGTTATTTTGTTTTATTTTTCACATTTAGCTTGATCAGATAACGAGAATTTAACCAGGAAGTAATTTGTACAAAACATCACAATGTTACGTTGTGTTAGATAACTGCAATGTAAGAATAGTTTAGATCATGGGACATTACTGAAATTTAAACCATGAATGAAACTAATTTACAAATTTAAATTATTTCTCAAATTTAAAAGATGAAATTGTTTATGAACAGACTTAAAATTGGAAATGAAAGGATTGGTTGTTTAATGACACTCCACCACATTGTGCATTCCACTGCTATTAGGTGTCAGACATATGCTGTTTTATGGCCCATGGTCATTAGAGGAAATGTGCTGCTGCCACATAGGTTACTTATAACAATTAGCAACAAGGGATCTTTTATATGCACTTTCCCACAGAGAGGACAGTACAGCTTAAAATTGATGCATGTAGTGATGAGAAGAGTATTAAAAAATGCTGTTTCCATTATGTGTAAAACCTAAAGTATTGATTGGCTAAAAGCCTTTTTAATTTTGCAGAATAATTTGAGCTGTATTTAATGTACATACGCCAGACTATGGATCTAAAGATCATGAATGACAATAGCTTCCTGAAGGCATAGTCTCCTGCCACCCATAATTTGTTTATTTTAAATCACAGGTTTTTGAAATGCCTTTTCCGACCAAGACCTTCAACCTATAATAGACCCCATGTGTACATAGGTATATTTGTGCCAAGACCACATGGCTAAGTGTTATACTGATATTATAAAGAGAAATACTGGAAAAGATTATTGTTTGGGCATTTTATTTCAATTTTTCGAAGTAGAAAGTAGGGGGATAATTATATAGGCATCCCCGCTTCCTGTCCAAAAAGTTTGGGGGATATGTCCCCCAAACCCCCTGGGATTTATGCCCATGCTAAAGATTCATAATGATGTTAGAGCATGAAGTTCAGTCACTGACTGTCTTAAAAATTAACTTTTTCTCATTACTTGTATGGAATTAAATACACCATATTTTTTCCTTTTTCTGAAATCCATATTGAGGCCATTAATCGTGTCTTCATATACGTAGGTATTAACTATGAGATTTTCTTGACATTTTATCAATATGTTATAGCCATTATAGGAAGAATGAACACAAAATCAAGCTTACAGCTGCCTACATTTTCTTCATATCTATACAAATACAGTAATTAATATTTGAATTATCTCCATACTTGTAATGTTTTTAAAAAAAGCAATTTAGTTTCTTGATAAAAACAAGATCTAGTGAACTCATATAAACTGGGTCCATTCAACAAAATGTTCTGATGTAAACAGTGCCGTAGATTACAGAAGAATTTATCTAATGTTGTAAGCCAATTTGTAACAGCTTTTTTAAATCCTACCATAGCAGCTTTTAAGTCATCCAACAATGTTTTTGTTTTTTTTTTAGTTTTATTTACCACAAAATATACAGTAAACAAATAGTGACTTCAGAAAAATTGGAATAAATCTTATATTAAACAATACACAAATTCAAGATAATAGAATAAGAAATTACAAGATTAAATTTAAGTTATTTAAAAGTCTCCATTATATCAATAATATAAATCTATATAGCACAAATCTATATGTTATAATAATATAATCTACCGATAACAAAAAAGCTACAAAAAAAATACAAATTCAGTATTCTATATAATTAATTTTCTCAAAATATTCAATTTTTCTTCAGATTTTATTATTTTATTATTTATTATAGAAATATATTTATCTCTATGATAATATGTGTTTACATGATTTTGGAATCCAGTTAACGTTAGGTGTTGTTTTATAGATGTATTGTTTAGCAATTAAGAGTGTTAAATTGATTATATTCTCTTTTTGAAAATAGGGTCGCTCCTATAAAAAAAAATTTATTACAGATATGTAATAGAGATTTATGCATGCATAATCATGTTATATTTGCAATACTGTGGTGATGTCATATCTCTAGCTAAGATTTCTGGATAAGACATGCTGGTTTTGACAGAATGTTTGATAGACAGATTTTTAAATAAGATAGATGCTGTTTTAAAATGATTTTTGGATAAGATTGATGGGTGGTTCCTACAGATTTCTCAATAAGGCAGGCGCCAATTTCTCCGAGTGCATCGTACAGTGACTGTGAAGTCTTTGTTAGTGTTTTGTTTTCAACTGTGGCTCGAATAATTATGACAAATTTTGATAGTTAACTGTCAATTTGTTATTGTACAGAAATATAGCCATGTAAAAAAAACATGTTAAGTTGTTTTTCAGAGCTACCAACATAGGCAAATATGGCTTTCTGGAAGTGGGAGGATGTGTGGGGGGGAGGGGGGGCTTTCTAGAATTGAGGAGATGTGGGTGGGGGAGGCACACCTCTCTAATTTAGTTTAGATAATCCAAGGTTTTTGAAATGGCTTTTTTGACTAAAAGCTTCAAACTATAATAGAAATTATAGACCCCCTGTATACTTCTGTATATTTGTGTTAAGACCACATGGCTAAGTGTTACATTGATATCATAAAGAGAAATACTGGAAAAAATTATTATTTGGGCATTTTAATTTCATTTTTTGAAGCAAAAAGTGGAGGGGATAATTATATAGGCAAAAAGTGGGAAGTGGGGTATGTGTCCCCCCACCCACGAATTTATGCTCCTGGCAAACAGGCATTTAAGTTGTGTATGTTTTCAAGCTTCTTTGATTTTGATATTTCTAATATTCACTGAAGTGTAGTTGACATACCTTAATGGCCATGTATACATAGGACAACTGATCAGCATAGAACATAAAACCGAATGAGTCCAAGTTAATTGCTGCCTTAAATGCTTACATGTAGTTTCTTGTAGACCGGTCTTAAATGTTTTATTTGGAGTTTTTGGACAGGGCATGGAAATCAAAGTGACACAATGATCCAAACCATATCCAACGATCATATTGATAAGCAAAAAGTAAAGTTTGTTGTATTTAACAAAGCCTCTGGAGCACATTGATTTTTATTTTATCACCGGCTATTGGACGTCAATCATATGGCGATTTTGACATATGTATTTAGAGGAAACCATCTGCCACCACATAGGCTACTCTTTCAGATAAGCAGCAAGGGGTCTTTTAAATGCTCCATCCCGCAGACAGGACAGCACATACCACAGCCTTTGATGAACCAGTTGTGGACCACTGGTTAAAATGGGAAATGGCCCAAACTGCAAATGGGTCCACTGAGAAGAATTGATCTGATGACCGACCGGTTCACAGGCAGACACAGTACCGTTTGAGGATAGGCAAAACTGTGACAACCTCTACTGTCAAAGTGATTATTGATATTGATGTGTGATTGTGTTTTTCCTTTTATTTTTTTTGTCTAAAACATAATTTTGTCAGAATACTTGTACATCTGCGTGAATAAACTTCCTGTAATCATGAAGTTTGCAAGTTTAAATTTTTTAACGTCTTCAGGTCACGACGTAACCGATTTGCAGTTCGTGTTAATTTAATTTTGCGTAACCAACACGCGAACAGAACGGCGGTTCGCGGGAAATATTGTGCCCTGGTTTTACCTAACTAATAACAATTTACAAAAGGTAAATTGAATTCAATACATACTGTATTTTTAAGATAATAATTACAACACAATCATACTTAACTAAAATGTATTTTGAATATTTATTGACACCTGTATTAACAAGTTGTAAATGACCACAAGTATTTTCTTTTATATTACAGTTCCTATTTTCTCCTTAATGTTAGCATTAACTGGCATTGTATTAGTTGTGATATACTGACTGAATGCACTATGCAATGGTGAACAGTTAAGTATATACATTGTATACAGTAGAATCCTCTTAATTGCATAAGCATCTAAGTACATTTATCAAACAGTAATCACAAAAAGCAGAAGTATTCAATATAGTAAGGAATTCTTTGACCATGTAACCTGAATGCTATAACATACGCAAAAATAGTATACAGTTACATTTACAAAGTTACTTTGTGGTCATTTTGTGATTATTTGATAAAAATGTTAAGATCTGCCATGGTTTTTGATACTTTGGGGAAAAAAAAGGTTTTCTACATTTTCTAATGTAATTAACCAGACATTACAAAGAAAGCATATGCAATTAAAAGAAATTCTTTGTATATATTTGCATGCAAAGGGTTCTGTGCAGTAGAATATTATACAAATAACACGAATGTGGTATTATCAGGAATGCAATTAAGTGGACATGACTGTATATCACAGACAGGTAAGTGAATTACAACAGTCTGCTTGATGCTGTTACCTTGCTATTTTTTCTTTATGAGCTTTATGTAATACTGAATAATTAGTTCAGTATTTGTAGTGTACGAGTTTCCACTCAGGTTGGCTTTTAGGAATTATTTATTATATGAGATAGGGTAGATTTGTGTCAGAAAAGTGAGATGGTTAATTAAGAATGATTTGTAACACGTGTAGGCCTGTAAAGCCCACTGAACGCACTAGCACCTGTCTGTGTAATCCAGAAATAAGTCTTAAAACAAATCACTTTTATAATTCCTAGTCTTTCACCAGCTTCGGTAGTACAGTGGTTAAGCTATAGCTGGTAGGTACTGAGATCAAACCTCAGTCGAGACATAGGATTTTTAATCTCAGCAGTGGCTCCAACCCAGAATGAGTGCTCTGTAAGGCTCAGTGGGTAGGTGTATATCACTTACACCGACCAGTGGTCCACAACTGGTTTATCAAAGGCTGTAGTATGTGCTATCTTGTCTGGGATAGTGCATATAAAAGATCACTTGCTGCTTATCGATAAGAGTAGCTGCATTAGTGTGGTGGCAGTAGCTTTTGTTTCTCCTTATAACACTAACCTGTGTCCCGGACAGACAGCACAGAAAGCGTGCTTGAACCTTAATTGGAAATAAGCATGAAAATAAATACAACCAACCTAGTCTCTGTGTAGCAGAATTTGTTTAGTCCCATAATGGTTTAAACATAGTGCACTAAGTAGCTTTTGAAATAAGTGCTGTTTTATTTATAAACAGAGCTGGCATTGTGTAGGTGTTAAGGGAGCGGGATGTAGTTCAAAAGGTAGCGTGTCCATGCGTGAAGTGGTCGGTTGTCCCATTTGCAGTTTTAGCTATTTTGCATTCCAACCAGTGGTCCACAACTGGTTAATCAAAAGCCGTGGCATGTGCTGTTCTGTCTGTGGGATGGTGCATATAAAAGATCCCTTGCTGCTTATCGGAAAGAGTAGCCTATGTCATGGTAGTAGGTTTCCTCTAAATAAACATGTCAGAATGACCATGTGATTGACGTCCAATAGCTGATGATAAGATAAAAATCAATGTGCTCTACAGGCATCATTAAATAAAACAAACTTTACTTTACATACTGTGAGTCACCTTTATGCAGTGATTTACTGTACCATATTTTTACTTTTGTCATAGTTTAACCCCCAATAGCCAATATTTATTTTTATGCTGGGTTTTTTTAAACCAAAATTTATTCATATTCACTATTCTTCTGCCAAAACATCAATTTTGTGTATGTTGAGAATTATAGTTGATGATATATTTCATACACATGTATTTGTTCTTTTCTAAGAGCATTGGCTTATGCGTTTGTTTGTTTATTTGCATTTAGGTCTTATGTTATGTTTTTGTGTTTAGCTTTTGTCTCTTATAAATTATAGGTCAGCCAAACTTTTGTTTTAGTTGTACCTTTAAATCTAAATATTAATGAAAGTTGTTGGTTTTTTTTTCTTCTTTTTAAAAAATAAATAATAAAAAGGCTTAGAAAAATAGTAGTTTTTTCACATACAGGGCTCTCGCTGGACTTTCTCCACTGGGAGTCAGTTGAGAATTTTGGATAAAATCCTGAGAATCACATAATAGGATTTTAAGTAAAAATTCAAAACATTCTTCAAAAGACACTTTTTAGGGTTCAGCGAGAGCCCTGCACATCTGAGAGATTGTACCGAAACAGGTCATTTTTACGAATGGTCTAAATTTTGCTTAGTCAGACATTTAATTTTTTATTAATTTTGATCTGATTTTTGAAATGGTATATAAAAAATTATTTACAAGGACTTGCTGTCTATGCTTTATTAACCCACTTCTTCTTGTTTGTGTAAAACCATACAATTATCCAAGAAAACAAACAGTAGAATTTCATCTGCTTCATTTCAGTAACTGCATCACCATGCTGTATGCGTCACAAGTAATGGCTTACCGGAAGTGCAAATCACTGTTTTCTGATGAAAGTATATATGCATGTATATTGTATACACTGTACACAAAGCACTGGTCACATGACACATGAAACATTCTGACTATATTGTTTGTAACAAGTGAAGGTAGAAATGAGGAAATGACTGACATTGTTATGGTAAACAATGTAGTGAAAAAAAACTGGTATCGTAAAATGCACACTTACCAGAAGCTAATTGGATGAGTTCATGTGAGTGGCGTGCACATGTCCTTTGTTGCCAAGACAACTAAAATAGGTATAGCAAGATGGAAACTCAAAATAGGTCCTGACTGGCCCTGGCGTTGTAGTGTTATGCTCATAGGCATACGGGTTCCCATTGAAGTGGGGTGAGAGGTTGATTTTTAGCCAAAATTTAAGGGTTTTAAAAGAAAATACTACATTAATTTTTGCCTGAATAAAAAACTTGCTCTAGCTTGGAAGGGAGGATGGCAAGTGTCTTCCTTGCTAGCTTCCACCCCCATATGCTTATGGTTTTGCTATTGGGTTCTCGGATTTTATTATTTGTAGTCAGTGGGATTTAGCTCATTTGGTAGAATGTTCACCTGAGATGCTTTGGTTGTACATGTAGATTGAGTACCCTCAGTGGACTCATTCTCAGATTGAGCTCCTTTTTTTCCTGTCCCAGCTAGTGGCCCCACAACTGATATATTAAAGGCTATTGTATGTGCTTTTCTCTCTGTTGGACAGTGCATATAAAGGATCCCTTGCTTCTAATGGAAAAAAGCAGCAGATTTCCTTTGAATGCTGCATATTAGAATTGCCAATGATTAATAAATCAAAGTGCTATTAGTGGTGTTATAAAAATTATAATAATTTTTATTACATAACCAGTTTGCTGATTACGTAATTGTGTGTTATTAAATGAGAATAGAGTATTGCATGTTCTTGTTTTACTATTGAATTTTTATTTTATTTTATTTTTTGCAATATAAAAAATACAGGAAAAAAATAGTAATAAAAACCTGTGAACAGATGAAGAGTTTTATCGCAAAACATGATATCTCTATTTTTGACACTTTGAGAAAAATTGCATTTTTTGTGTGTGGAAATGTGACGTTTGTGCATGACACTTATCGCATATTGGAATGAAAGTATATTTTCTACTACGCTTATACATTGCAGATGTCGTGTTCTGTAAACAATTACAATGTGAACTTGGAGAACCAACGCAAGCCTTTCCTTTGGTTGTGATTTTTCTGTTTTTTCGAATTTGGCGCTTATCGCATTTTGCAATGAAACTCTTCATATCTATTTGTCTTATATTTTCAATCAGACTGTCAGATTTCACAAAATGTTCAAAATATATTTTTCAACTTGTTTGTTACATTTGTACATCAAAACCCACTCAGACATTCTACATGTGTATGCTTTACGTGTGCAAGACATTTGTTTGCTATTCAAACTTAACAGAAAACATTATGAAAGCACCTCTTTTGCGTTACGTGGAAAAGACTTCATAGTATATATGTCTGGTCATGTTTTGTTTTGGCCATCAATTGCCAGCTGGTCTCTTTGTTTATTTCCACTTGGCACCTAATATATTGGATTGATTTTACCTTTGTATGCAATCATTTAGCTGGCATCAGGTAAATCTCAGCAGTTCAGCTTCTGTTTATATTGCATAAGGCCGCAATTGTAGCTCATGGTATATTTGCACAAAATTACCAGTTATTGAGTAGGAAGAGTCCATTGCATTTCAGTTCCTTTTGTGTCCTTGTATTTAGATGAAGTAGATTTCATTCCAGGATAATACATTGGAACATTGTTGACAAATAACAGTATGTTCTGATTTACATACACGTGGCTGGTGTATAGGAAAGTAAAAGCAAGTAAATATTTTAACGACATCCTGACCCATTGTTTTTTAATTTAATTTTTACACATGTAAATCTCCACTATAATAACAGTGTTGATGTCTATTAGTATGTTCTGATTTACACACACCACACATGTAGCTGGTATATAGGAAATAAAAACCAAGGAATATTTTAATAACACTGCTATAGTTTTTAATGAGCTTTTACCTGTACACATGTAGATATCAACCATAGTTTGTGATAATTGTGACATACTAATTTCAGAATGTCAAGATAGGCATATCAGATGGCACTTCACTGGGGGTGGGGTCAGAAGAATTCACCCTGAAAGTTTTGACAGTGCTCTGATTTTTGCATACGTAGCATATAATAACACTATTGTTAAAGAAATAACATTTAATAAAATAGCAGATAATTAACCCGCTCCAATCAATAAAACAAATATCAAAGAATTTAAAAGGATCGTCACCAAATATGATAAATGTTTTGCTCTGAAAAAGGCACTATTTCCAATTTGTGGGACTACCCCCACTTCTAAGTCCAAAGACCTATGAGCTTGAGAAAAGAAACCTACTTCAACCACATCATGTAGTTTGTTTATAGGCACTTCATAACACACTTGGAACATTTTCCATTCCAACCATTGGTCCACAACTGGTTCATCAAAGGCTGTGTTATGTGCTGTCCTGTCTATGGGGAAGTCTTGTGGCTTAATGTCTGAATGACCATCTATTCGTCCAATAGCCAGTGATAGAAAGATAAAAATAGTGTGCTCTAGAGACATCATTAAATAAACACTTTACTTTTCATAACACATAGAACAATCTTTAATAATGCTATTTATGAAGTCCTGTTTATTGGGTTGAGATTGTTTGAAGGAGATCCTAGCATTGTTGCATCTCTAATAGATATTCCATAAGAGAGTTGAGAATCCCTCTTTTCAATGCAGATAACACTTACAATTCTAATTTTGTTATCATTTCCTTAGATCTAGTGTAATGCTGAAGACAGCCTGTATATTTATCAAAACAACATCTTGGGCAGGAAAAGTGCACCAGATTACAACTATACAAGGTGCTGCACTAATGTCACGTTGACTACAATGGGAAGAGATCATAATAGACTGGCTTAAACGTCAACTCACAAGGTGCAGCAATTCCAGATCTCTGTATTCTTTGACATAATTGTGCAAAATACACTCATTGCTTCTTATAAATGGGTTCTTATTTGAATTTGTGTTTATAGTCTATTGTAGTTGAAGGTTATAAAGATGTGTCATGCAAATTAGTTTTTTAATGACTAGATCATGCAAAAATCTATTTCCGTTATTATTATTATGTTATCTTTCAAGTGAATGTAATTGCTGTAGAGGATGTATTCATCTACCATTAAGTCAATCCTGTTGCGGAAATTTATTTTTAAGGGCCCATTCATAAAATTGATAATGGTCAACATTTACATGTATCTATTTGAACAAAGTATACAAAGGAAGGATGGCATTGTAAAATATGATTACCCGATCATATGTAAAAATGTCTCAGCATAGATTTAAATGAATTTTCTAACATTCAACAGCTTCCATTTCAGCTTAAGAATATTTTAATAATTATGGTTGATTTATTAATCATTGGTTATTTGATGTCAAACATTTGGTGTTGCTGATATATAGTCATTAGAAGAAACCTGCTTCATTTTTCCATTAGCAGAAAGAAACTTTTATGTACACTTCCAGGGCTTTCCCCAGGATGTTTTTAAGGCACTTAAATTTCACAATTCACTTTCATGTATAGATAATTTGATCACAGAAAAAAGGAAGACTAAAAGTGTGACATGCATAAGTTTAATTTTTTTTCATTAAAAATGGTCATCTTTGTTTCTTTATTTCGCCAACACCACTAATCAGTCAACTGTTACTTCAAAACATTAATTCTTCTATTTTTCATAGATCCCCATGTGTGACCCCCACTAAGCAATCTTATTTAAGTTTGGCATAACTGCAAAATATACCTAAAACAAAAAACATAATGTTAAAAAAATCTATTAACTATAAAGTTCAAAAAAAATTAAATAAAAAGGAAACCATTGTTTTTGTTCGTTAATATTAATTAATATGTTTAAATACTAATTTATTGTCTTTATAACGGTAATTAACTAACATGAATAATTAAAAAGAAAATCATTTATCGTGTTTATTACAGTAATTTAATAGTGTGACCTGTCAGGGTTATATATATCACAAAATAGCTAACTCAGTTCGGTGTTTAGACGTAACTGTTATAATTAGCATTTACTAAAATAATAGTTATAATATATTTAATTTTTTCTTTGAAAAGTATTTGTAAGCTACTTATTTCTATATAATAATGCTATAAATCTTTTGTTACTATTAACTTATGATATTTAAACCATCATCGCTTAAAATATATAGTATTAACCTTTTATGTGTTTTCGTTTACATCATAAAATCATAATGAAGTAATTTTTAACAGTAATTAAATAGGGCATGTTTAACTAAAGAAATTCACGTGCCATGTTTATTTAGTTGTTAGGTTATCTTTTTGATGTCTTAATTGATATTTGAAGGCAGTGCATGCAAATCTGTTTAGTGCAAGCATGTCTCAGTCGATTATTTGGTGATCCCATTCAATGGCCCATACTCTTGAAGAACAACGATTAAAACAACATTAACTGGACTCTCACAGTCAGAAGTAGCCTATTGGGGAGATATTTTACAGAAGTGAGACTTGTGCGTGCTGGAGACAGTCAAATTTTACAACTTTATTTTTTTGGAGTCTATGTCACACCTTGCACTTCGCAAATTAAGCCGACATGGTACTTGAGCTGAGGCGCTTACCAGACATGAAGGTGCTTACTTGATGAGGTAAGGGTGCACGGGCTGTGTCGGCTTATCGATCTGGGGAAACCTGTGACTTCCTTACAGACTGGACAGTACAAACCACAGCATTTGATATCTTGTGGGGAGCTGGATAAGATGTCATAAACCTAGTCAGATAATAAATCCATTGAGAGGGTTTAATCCTTTGACCAAGGAAAAGGATTATTTGTTTAATGACATCCCAGCACATTGTTTATTCAGCGGCTATTAGGTGTCTGACATATGGTATTTTGCAACACATGGTCTTTAGAGGAATCCTGTTACCACCACATAGACTACTCTTTCTGATTAGTAGCAAAGGATCTTTTATATGTGCTTTCCTGCAGACAGGACAGCATTATATACCACAGCCTTTGATAAATCAGTTGTAAACCACTGGTCGGTGTTAGTGGTTTATACCTATCCACAGAGCCCTCAACATCGCAAGTCTGTTGCCCCAATGTCACAATCATTTCGGCGGCCATGTATACAAATGTAGCAAATTAATCACCATCAATAACCGAACCTTTCAAATCTTTAAACTATCAAATTATTTGTTTCCCCTACACTAGAAAACAACAAATGACTAATTTATAGTCGTTTATATGCTATATCAGTGTTTGTTGTTGAGGGAATGGACTGTTTATTGAAAAGGTTGGAAACATTATATTAAGGGTCAGAATATACCTGCAGAGAGTTGTGTGCCTGTGTTGGTTATATAGGTTTTGTTAATGCCGTGTGTATCGCTGACCATTAAACACAATTTTATTGTTGTTTTTCCACTCTGCCTCTAATCTTTTTTGTAACCAATTCTTTGTAACACTGATCTTAACAAAGTAACTTAGTATTCTTGATAAAAGGATAATATTTAACCCTCTCCCACCTCAAGAAAAAAATTAATTTTAGAAATAACAAAAAACAATAATAAATTTGTATCAGGAATGGTCTTATTTTTTTTTATCCATTTCTTACTTAGTACATGAAATCAAATGTTTGGTATATACAAGTTAACTAACAACTTATTACCTAATTGGTAGCATTACTTTTTAAACTAAGTTTGTTAGATCTGTTAACTGAAAAATCAAAAATGAGTAGCCTACAAGCCTGGAAATAATTTTTTGAGACGTGCCTGTCAAAATGTCCTAAGTCAGTCAATTTGTGCCGGTCAAAAACGAAAATGTACCTGTCACCAAATTAAATAGAAATTTATAAAATTTTATATTGAAATAAATAAATATTAGTTTTAAAATTAAAGAATAAAGTGTTTTTTTTATTGCATACCTCATTACATATACTAAAAGTCTAAATCATACTTCATATTATAACCACATGGACGCATTTGTTTGTCTCAAATCGTCACTTACCCATTTCAGCAAAGTACTCCGTATAAGCAACCAAAAAAGAAAAAATAATTAAAAAATATAAAATTGCGAGTAAAATGTAGTGTGAAAATCGCAAACATATTGATAGTGTTTCGAATTCAATTACACGTGAACTTATTTCCAGTTTGGCTATTAATACCGTACCGTAAGTACGTTCAACAAGTTATCGACAGTTCATACAAATGCAGATTTCAGTTTTCTTTGTTTTTACAAAGATTATATGTGATTATTCATTAATAATTATGAATATTCTTAGTTAATCTGAACGGAAACTTAAGGGTACAATCAATAAATACAATCGATAACAGGTCTTATCGGAAATAGTATGCTGATAATGTCAAAATGTATAAATGAAACTGTAACTAAAAAAGAGTTTGGTAAATGTTCCTTTTTTATTATTTGGGGACATGATCACGAAAACAATTCCTTGCGAAAAAGTACAATGAAAGCTAGATCGCAATTTTTTTAGCCGCGAAAATAATTGCTTATAAGGTAATGGAATGTTATGTTCTAACAAGATTTTTCTCGAAAGTCGGAGGGTTTCAATATGAGATATCAACAGAACTACAAGTACTGGGAGGCTACGTTTTTTTTTTTTTAAACGATGCGATTTTGTTCAACGTCTTGCTTTCATGACCAATCACGTGACATCAGCATGCTGACATCACATATTTTAGCAGCATATCCAAATCCCATTGAAACCGCTAATTATATATTATCAACCAATATCATTTAACCTTCTTGACACTGCAGGCGACTTATCTCGCCAACGTCATGCAAACGCTTGAGTACTGGAGGCGACATAATATGTAGACATTCGAACTGGCCCTTTAAAATTAGGATTTCCTGTTGCTTAAATGCATTATGGGAGGAAATGACGCAATACCTATATACATAGGATGTTCCCAATTGCAAATAATGGATTTTTGAAGCATTAGGACTCCTTTATCGATCAAAATTTTCGATGAAAAAGCAGGTCTTTTTCAGAAAGTTTTTCGTAACATGACAAGCAATGGCGGTGTGAAGCTATGCAGAGATTTTGAAGAGCTAATAGGGAATAAATATTAGTTTGGGGTTTACTGAAGGTGAGGATTTTTATTCTGAATATCGGGAGCAAATTGCGAGAGTATTTTCAAATAAAAAAATTTGAATGACACCGAGAGTGAGGGCGAGGATATGGTGTTGAATGTGAGCGATCTGACCATAAATACAAATTACCAAGCGTGGTTTACGGTTTTTAATTTTTTAACACATTTCTAGACCGCAAGTTGTGCAACTGCAAAAAAGCCCTTCAAAACCCCAAAATAATATTAATTTGTTCATACCTTTATATT
The DNA here is from genome assembly GCA_032355785.1 of Symmetromphalus regularis. Lineage (NCBI taxonomy): Eukaryota > Metazoa > Mollusca > Gastropoda > Neomphalida > Neomphalidae > Symmetromphalus > Symmetromphalus regularis. Next base: position 21,411 of record JAULBS010049658.1, read on the forward strand.
ATTTTATTGTTTTCAAGCTAATGTTGCCGGTTATTTAAGTCATTCGGAATACGTCGGCCAATTATGGATTTGGGGAGTTCAAAGTATTATTTATAGTGTCATCAGGCCTGATCGGGTCTATTAATAGATTTACCCAGTAAATGCAGTGGCGACTGTTCAGTTACCGCTAGGCATAAGTAAGCATGTGTATGATCTTGAAACTCCTCAAAATATGCATTTTAAACATACAGCATCGAACTGATTACACTCAAAAACAACTGATAGACTGTCATTTTGTTTCTTTGCTGTGATGCAATGGTTTTGATATCTCTACATGTATTCCGCTAAATGTAGACCAAAGTTGCCTCTTGTTGAATGTCTACTTGGCAACTGTTGTTTAATGCACCACCATTTGTTTTCTATTAAATTTGTGCAAGCCCTTGTTGTAGATTAAGTTAAATTACTTAAATACTATGCATTATGTGCAACACACACCACAAGCACATTGCACCATTCACCGCACCACATATGCACACATATTTTAACTATATTATTTATTATATTTATAGACACCATACTTACCTACAAAATTATCAGAATGGTTGACATTTTCGTGAATGTACTACTTTCCTAGTTCTATTTTTTTGTATGCTGCCCATTTATCAGAAAGTATTTTTGATTTGGGTTTTATGTGTTTCACAATTAAAGGAAGACTAGTATCACCACCTCGCTTTTCGACTTGAATGATGAAAAATTATCTTGTTTCTCTATAGATTCCTCCAAATATCCAATGATCTTCTACACTTCCTCTGTTGTATTTACGTTTCCCAAATTTTGCCTCGTCAGTTTCTACTGTTAAACCTTCACCACCAATGATATTATAATCATTTGTTTTTACCTCCATTAAACAAATTTATTGACAGTTAAAATAATTTGTTATAGTTTCCTTAAATATCTTTCTAATTTTGTTGTCAACCTCTTCTGGTATTGATTAATTGTAGAGGTAATTTTCTTGCAGTAAGTACAGAATTATCAAGCTTCACCTGATTCATAGATTACTAACCTCAAACCAACTTCCTTTGCATAAATGCAACTTAATTTTTATTTTTGCACATCTTTTTATTACATTGAAAATGGTATTGTTCATAATTACGATTTTTTTCTTTCGATACAATTATTTTGCTTACAATATTTTTACAGTTCAGACATTTTACATTTTTTGATGACAAGTTTAAATTGACAAAAAAGTCATTGCCTCTTTTTCACTGAGAGTGTCAGTTATATTGTTCTGTGGCTCGCTGATTCATTTAAATTTTCACTCAAAGATTGATGTGGTTCTACAGTATCTCACAACTGGTTTTTCAAAGACCGTGGTATGTGCTGTTCTGACTGGGATTGTGCACATAAAAGACCCCTTGCTGCTTATCGGAAAGAGTAGCCTATGTGACAGTGGGTTTCTTCTAAATACATGTCAGAATGACCACATGATTGACATCAAATTGCCAATGATAAGATAAAAATCAATGACCTCTAGAGGTGTTGTTAAATAAAACAAACTTTACTTTTTCTGCATTATCTGGTTTTCTACTCACAACATTCTTGCAGTGGTCATCAAATAAATCTAAATCTAGTAACTGATCTATTTGATTCCATTATTTTTGTTTGAACACGCTGGATTTCCCTGTCAGATTTTGATGAAAATTAATTATAACTTTTCAGAAATCTTATTGGGTAGTATAGGAAATATAGGACTGTCATCATTGTCTAAAATGTTATGTTTTTTAATCGCGGGGTGCACTGTCTCTACTACCAGGCATGCTACTTCGCCACGATATCGCGGAATTCCAAGAAAAAAAAAATCCTTGCTTTTTTATGTTCTCTATGCATGAATGCATATGATGGTGCATCACCCTTGCGTTCAGGACAGGCTAGAATATGTGGTCACTATGTAGCAATCTGACTGGTACCAAACATTCTCAATAAACAGCTGAATGCTGGCAGGAATCAGAGTGTCTGTGTGGGATGCTTTTCGTTTAGAGTATTTTTGAACCGTGCCCACATCCAGTTTGGTTCGGGCACGCTCGCCATGGGCCCAGTGTCTTTAGACAAGGGC
>JAULBS010049741.1:0-23492 GCA_032355785.1 Symmetromphalus regularis
TTAAAATGCCTAAATAATAATCTTTACCAGTATTTCTCTTTATTGTATCAATGTAACACTTAACAATGTCGTCTTAGTGCAAATATACCGAAGTACACAAGTGGTCTATAATGTTGGGGGGGGGGGGAGCTAGATGGTCCGTCCCCCCACTTTATGGATAAGGGTATGTTCTGTACCCCCACTTTCAGGAACGGATTTTCGCCCTTGTTATTTAATGCTTTTGGAAGTGTTAGATTTAGCAAATTTGGAGTTTATTGTATTCACACGATGGTTTCTATGGCACGATCATGAATTTATGATGTGGTAAGTCTTTTTTATTTTACAAACTGGCCGGGGTGTGTGGTGGGTGGGCATTAATTAGATAGGGAGCATTACATAGGGAATATACAGTATGTACACAGACTATGAAACAGTCAGATATTCTAAATAATCAATACTAAAACACAATAGAAATGGCAGAGTAAAATACTGGTTTCAGTTGAATAACTGCATCAAAAAATAATTCTAAGTATTTCAAAACATTAATAGCCAAATTTATAACATTTTTACGATATTTAACCATTCGAACAATTGTGTAGTTACACTTGTGTAAGAGAAAAACAGATTTTGTAAATTTGGCCCCAACAGAAAAATAAGCCTTGAAGCATTTAAAACACTGGCACTGTGTTAAACACAACAAACAGTATTAATTTTCAGTAATTGAATAATTAAGAATACACATGAACATGTACATATGCATACTACTCAGAAGAAGTAAAGGGTCAAAAACTGTTGTTGACTGGACTCTTCCAGAAAGGGGGAGATTTTGAATAGCATTAGATAACGCTTTGCTTTATATTTAGACAGTGAGCCAGTTCTCTGAGTTTGACCATCTTGTAGCGAGCTAATGGCCCTTCCTCTGTTTTGGAAGCTGCATTGTCTTTGAACCATCTACAAATTTAAAGTGATGATGAAAGGAAAATGTCCATCCCTTTTATTGCTAAAATTGAATGACACTCATGCAGAACATATGCAAATGGTACATGACATGTCATAATGGGTCTTTTGAGGCAGGTTGTCAGTTTAGTCTAAGTTCTTGTTTCAAACCAATGAAAAGGAAATCTGGGTTAATTAAAATGTTTCTAAAGATAAGTGCAATTATTACATGTCCCATAATAAAGTGATGTCTACAGACCAAATGACAACACAATGGGGATATTCTAATACTATCTGGCTCAAAACGACATACAAAAATTATCAAAAACGTTTTGTCACATAAATTATTTTGAGTAGTATATATAACAACTTTATAGATTAACATAGTACTTTTCAAAAATGTTTAAGATCCAAATAGGGCATAAATTAAGTGTTTTTAAAATGGCATAAACTCTGAGTAGCAACCACAATGCAGGCATTATAAAATGTGATAAAATGGCACTTATTTTACATGCAGACAAAATATTAAAATTATTCCTTGAAAACTGTCATCCCTTGACACTCTGCTACACAAGACATCTACCAAGAGAATCTTAATGGTTTTCTGATGGTTCAGGATTCACTATTTCTGCTAACATTTGAGCAAAGGGCAACGACAATCCCATCAAGTTAAGTGTATTCCACCATTAATGGCAACAGTATTTGAATACAAATCTGTATTTAATAAACCAGGTACTTATAAAACTGCTGACATCTAGACAACGCTGGAACTATCGAGACTTAAGTTTTTCATTGACTGTTCTACATTGCAGTAAATCCCAGTGGCGATAAAGGGGGGGAGGGGGTAAGACACATCCCCCCACTTTTGGACAGGGGGCATGCCTATATAATTGTCCCCAGCCCACTGTTTGCTTTGAAAAATTGAAATAAAATGCCAAAATTATATTTTCCAGTATTTTTCTTTATGATATCAATATAACATTTAGCCATATGGTTTTAACACACATATATCGAAGTACACAGGGGGTCTATTATCCATGTAGTCTCAAGGTTTTAGCCAGAAAAGGCATTTCAATAACATTGGATTACCCCCTCCACTCCTCTCTTCCAGAAAGCCCCCTGACTTCTCTTACAACCACCCCACCCCACCTATCCAAGAAACTCCCCGGTTCTTTTTCCCACCACTTCAATGAAGTGATTTTTGCCCATGCTGTTCTATCTTGATTCACAGGTGAAACTCTGCTCTCAATAGCAAAATAGTGAATTAAGGTTGAATTGTCAAGGAGAATTTTGGTCTTACTGCCACACATGATGCCCAAAATTAAATTAAGTCCAGACTCTTAATTTATTTACTAAATAAAATAGTAATCCGCAATATAAATTTTATAACAATTACAAGTTATAAAAACAATAAATCATTGTTCTATCACAATTTTATCAGAATTTATCAAATGTCTCTTTTATCACAACCTTGTGGATTCTAGGGCATTTCGCCATATCAACCTTCCCCACTCCCCAGTAAATTACCCCCCAACCATATCCCCCAAGACAATTTTCACCACCCCACCCCCAACCATTCTTTTTTACTTGACTGATACACTCAAATAGATTAAACTTTGTAGTGGAGTTACTTTCTAATCCTCTTAATCCAATTGCCAATTAAGGAACTACATGTATATTGAAGATGCCCTCAGAACCATCAAATCCTTTTTCTTCGATTAAAAGTTTTTATTATCTAATAAAAGTAGCGACATGTTACTCACTGATCCTCTTAATTCAATTAGCAAGAAAGGAACTACATGTGCAATAAAGAAACCATGAGAACATCAATTGTTAAATGAATGCAGGCAACTGGTGTGACTAGAGTCATATAGTACTCTGAATCACAAATTACAGTCAACTGACAAGTGTTAGAATTCTAAAGAGGAATCACAAAAAAGTTTGTTTTAATTAACAATGCCTCTCAAGCACATTGATTTTTATCTTATCATTGGCTAATGGACGTCAATCATATGGTCATTCTGACATATTTATTTATTAGAAACCTTCTGCCGCCACATAGGCAACTCTTTCCGATAAGCAGCAAGGGATCTTTTATATGCACCGTCCCACAGACAAGACAGCACATACCACATCCTTTGATGAATCAGTTGTGGACCACTGGTTGGAACAGAAAATAGCCCAAACTGCAAATGGGTTAACTGAGAAGGAACGTTCTGACGACCGACCGGTTCACAGGGAGACACGCTACTATCTGAGCTACATTAAGAGGAATCACAATCTTCAAATATAGCCCTTTAATGACATTAAAATAGCTCTAACAATAAAGTTAAATAATGTTTGTTGTTTATTTTGAATGTGCACGTTTTATATAAAAACTGTTCTGCTAAAAGTAGGTTTTATAACAGGGAGGAAATTACCTTGAGGGGAAATAGTCAGGGGGAAATTTACTGGTGGGGAAATGGTCAGGAAGAATTTACTGGTGAGGAAATGATCAGGGAGAATTTACTGTTGGGGAAATAGTCAGGGAGAATTTACTGGTGGGGAAATGGTCAGGGAGAATTTACTGGTGGGGAAATGGTCAGGAAGAATTTACTGATGGGGAAATGATCAGGGAGAATTTACTGGTGAGGAAATGATCAGGAAGAATTTACTATGGGGAAATAGTCAGGGAGAATTTACTGATGGGGAAATGATCAGGGAGAATTTACTGGTGGGGAAATGGTCAGGAAGAATTTACTGATGGGGAAATGGTCAGGGAGAATTTACTGGTGGGGAAATGGTCAGGGAGAATTTACTGGTGAGGAAATGATCAGGGAGAATTTACTGATGGGGAAATAGGGAGAATTTACTGGTGGGGAAATGGTCAGGGAGAATTTACTGGTGGGGAAATGGTCAGGAAGAATTTACTGATTGGGAAATGATCAGGGAGAATTTACTGGTGGGGAAATGGTAGGATATATATTGATGTGAAAGTGGTCTGGGAGAATTTACTGGTAGGCAAATACCACAATAACTTGTGTTTCTGCAGGGACAAAATGAAAAAATCCCATGTTTCTGAACAGAAGTCAGATGCCTTGTTACAAAATCTAGGAAGACTAGAAACACATTGTATGTATGACAATGAATATTCCAAAGAAGAAATTGTAAGTAATGTTACAAGATGGATAAAAGGGCTATAAAGGCCAAAAATATTTTACAATTGTGTTACACCTGTTGCAGTCATCATAGAAACAAAGGGCAGTCTTTTAAGAATAAGAGTTGGAAATCAACATGGGATGAACTCGAGGACAGACTAAGGACAGAATGAAGGACAAACAGAAGAACAGACTGAAGGACACATAATTCAGTATCCCCAAATTTCTTTGAAAAGAGGACAGATAATATACTCATTCAAAAAGTTAAGGACACATTCTGAATAAAAGTATTTTTGAAATAATAAAACAGAAAAAATGGCTATTGGGGGGTCGTACAAAAAAAACAAAGTACAGTCAAACCTGCCCAAGGGTCACCTTTATTTTCTCACAAATCAGCTAATTTATTATAATTTAACTTGTATTAAGCAGCCACCTGTCTGTCTGCAATGATTGATGAGGTTACCAAAGTTAATTGCATCTTTCCCTCTGCCAGCCTGTTGGAAAAGAAGCACTTTCCAGCAATATTTTAAGATTGTTGGGTGTTTGTTTTTTTTTTCCTCCCATGATTTCTGCTACAATATATTTCTTGAAGTCAGAATACAGGAAAGAAAGGAACATGAAAATCTATTAAATGGTGATGAAGTGTAAAAATTTGTTTATTGAATATAATTGTTGTTTTCATTCCTTTGGCTCATGACTCCAAAAAATTATTATTTTTCTATTTTCTTTGCTTTTTACCCATCTTACCTGTCCTTTTCATGGAGGGTCAATAAAAAGGTGAACAATTAAATTTGGTTGCCCTGATATGTGCGTCATTGATATCAGACCTCTGACCGAAAAAATTTACTACAGTTTCACAAAAATTCTGATATGTGATCCCATGTTTTATATTGGTCTTTAACTTTTTTCAATGAGTACATTTCTAAAAGCATCCAGGGTTTATCCAGTATTTTTCACCAGGGTCATATGGTTGAAGGAATTGGGACAATTAGCACAATTTTAGTCATAATTGGGCAGATTTTTTTTCACACCACTGAATTTATGTAACTGTAATATTATATTTATTAAACAATTTGGAAATTTATCGTCAAGAAATTGTGAATTTTCAGTGCAATTTGCCTTTGGGAAGGGGCCAACGTTAGGTACCATATAAAGCCTGGCTAAATACTGACATTAATATCATTTTACAATTCTCTCAATAAGGTGAGATACGAAATTGACTTTCTGTACTAAGTACTACTAATTACTATACTACTATGTACAATTATAGCATAAAGTATTAACAACCTGATTCAACAAAAGATTTACCAAGATATAAATAATATTGTATTCACAGCAGCGGTCATTCACAGACATCGATATAAATATACATCCATTTGGCTTCTAGCCTTCTGGCACTCTATGTACACTAAGAAACACATGTAAACAAATATACATCGACAAGCGCACATTAGATATAGTATAACACATGAATATGTACAAAATACATGTATAACAAATACCAAAGAGGTACAAAATATGCTGTGAATGTTTCAGTTATTTGAACTCATCTTTAATTGTAAAGCTAATTTTAGGAACATTCTATAAAACAGGGATGAAGGGCTCATCATGCTCAAGTCAATTGCTAATTTCTATACAAAATCAGTGGCAGATCCAGAAAATCCATTTAGAGAGTGTCAATAATATGATGCCGATTCCTCGGATATACTTAATATTTTTAAAAAAATAAATAAAAGGAATTTTAAATAATAACAATTTTTTTTAATGTTATTTAAATCGCAAATTTAAGGTGGGGGCAAAATCCTGACCCCCCCAAAGATCTGCCACTGAAAATTGCTAAACATTTTAGTATTCAGTTAAACACATTTTTTTTAATTTGGTCACTTTTAAATACTTTTTTGGCTAGAACAAAAACCATTCCAGGCTGAGCTCTGTGTATTATGTACAGGTGACGGTTAAAGTAACTGTTATATAAAACAGTTTTAACTCGTTAATTGGATATGATTATCTTTAAAGAACTTTTGACACCAAAATGAATTTTAAAAATTGTACTTTACATAAACAAGGAATGTTCAATTAGTGGAGACTAGGTGTAAATCACATTAAAAAAAATATCTGGCCCACAAAAAAAAAACATTATAAAAAAATGCCTCAGTTATTTTTCGTTCTAAATTACCAGTAAAAGGTCTCTTCACATGTCTGAGACAACAAAATGCTATATATCTAATTTTCTGTATATTTTTTTTTCCCAGACCGGCCCCAGTGGCGCAATGGTTAAGCTGTTTGACTAAAGGCTGGTAGGTACCGAGATCAAATCTCTGTCGAGACATGAGATTTTTAATCTTGATACCGGCTGCAATCCACAGTGAGTACTCTGTAAGGCTCAGTGGGTAGGTATGTCCTGTTTGTGGGAAAGTGCATACAAAAGATTCCTTGCTGCTAATCGGAAAGAGTACCCTAAGTGGCAGTAGAGGGTTTCCTCTAAAGACCATGAGTCACAAATCTGACACCCAATAGCTGCTAATAAATAATGTGTTGGGGAGTCAAACAATCAATCCTTTCCCTTTTTTCAGTGAAACCCTCTCAATTCTGCCGACATGTCCTTTATTATTATTATTATTGCTATTATTTTAATTATATTATTTTACATATATTAAGCCTTCCTGTACCTCACTCACTCATTTAGACCTGTAACTATGGTTCTTCATAGCCCTATCTTCAGTTGGCAGTGTTTTAAGTTAATAACATGGTTAGTTATCACATCAGTGAGCAAGAATAAACACATACATATTAGAGTGAGAAATTCTATATACAATTTGGAACTAAGCTATATGTTATGTGCAACAGTCAAATGACAAAATCTTTTTTTTAAGACTGTCTGAACTCAATGATTTGTAGGGGGTCATTCATAATTATCAACATTTTTCTATTCTAACATTAATCATTATTTATTGGATGACAATTTATTGAATGACAGGACTTTCCCAAGGATTGTTTTAAGACGCTTACATACACCATCTATCAAAATTTATCTAATCAGGCAAGGCATGTTATGATCAATTCCAGGGTCTCTATTCAATACCAAAATGTTCCCCACCCCTCCCAAGGAGTGATGACCTTTGTCTGACCAAGTTATTGACAAGTAGAACAGCTCTCTTTTCTACGTGCCTCAAATTAATCCGAAATGGTGCAATAGTGAAGGTGCTTAGCAAATCTTAAGGCGATGAAATAAGCTAAGGGAGCATGTCCCAGAGTGCCTTATGGCTCTGGGGGAAAGCTCTGATAATATTAAACACTTGCCAATTCCGACACGTAGTCATCACAGGAAACCTGCTACATTTTTTTCCATCAGCTGCAAGGGATCTTTCATATTGTCACTCTGATAAACAAAGTGCCTAAGTCATTTGAGAAAAAAGCAAAAAGCTGATGCAATTATCCATCAATGACTATTTATTAACCATTATAATAATTATCATCAAGTTAGGAAGTGCACAATGGGTAAAGCATTTTTACAGCTTATGGCAATTGTTATAAGAGGTGAGTTATACTGAAAATCTTAAAATGGCCAAAACATTACTTGGGCACTTAGGTTATGAAGGAGACTATATACATTTTCCTCATCCCAACCAATGTTTCATGACTGGTTTGTTAAAACCCATGTCTGTGAGAAAGTGCATATAAAAGATCCTTTTTATGTAGAGGGTTTCCTCTGACGACTATGTCAAAATTATCAAATGTTTGACATTGAATAGGCAATGCTTAGTAAAGCAATATTCTCTAGTAGTGTCATCAAAAAATAAATAATAAGTCAGCTTCTACAAATTCTACAGACTTAAAACCGATTTCTCATCGACAGTTCAACCTCGATTCTTAGTTCAAACTGTCCAGACGTGTTAAAAGAATGGGTTGAACTGTAGATCATGGCTGAACCATCGAGAACATGGGCCTTAATGTCATAGCAATGTCAGGAATGATTCAGACTTTACTAATGTCCAGACCGTACATGTTTTATAAATATGACACACAGTAATGAAGTTGAAATATGATTGGAAATACAATTCAATTCATGGTTTGCAACACAGGGTTTGCAACACAGAAATATATCTCATAGCAAAACAAGACTAAGGCAAAACTTTTCTTTGTTTTAACAATCACAGATCTACTGATGTGCATTTTGGCAGAAAAGGAACAAAATTAAAATTCCATTTTGGTTGGTTTTTATTAAAAAAAATTCTACAGAATTAATTGAGAATTAATATTTACCTGATAGAATAAAAATTAATTTACATATTTTGTAAAATACTCTATAAAGCCCAATTAATTAATATATTTAAATGTTGTCTCTTAGCTAATCAAACATGTTTGGAAATGGAAACAATTTATGATTTTCTGCAAACAGGCATGGTACTGACAAAAAATGGTTTTCGTAGAACGATGTTACCCCTCATAATGAGAAGTAGAATAATTTTTACACGACCATGTGCCATGCATGGACGATGATGAATGCACATGTGCGGAAGCTACCACACTCTTCCTCTCTCTTATCCTTCGCTGTGTTCAAAATACTGCTGGTTAGACTAGGTTTTGTCCTTCATGTTAAACCAGTGAAATTGGTACATAATGACCGCGTATGCTAACCTGTCCTGAACACAAGACTGATGCACTAACACTACGTGCATTTAAACATAGAGAACATAAAAAGCAAGGAATGTTTTACTTCTGATTTAATTATATTTTTTATTAATTTTTATTTTAATGTTTTTCTTCTGATTTAATTTAATTTTCTATTAATTTAATTTAATGTTTTTCTTGATTTAATTTTCTATTAATTTAATGTTTTTCTTCTGTTTTAATTAAAAAATGTATTAATATTATTTAGCTTTTTGCAGAATTCTGCAATTTTGCAGAGAAGTACCATGCCTTGCAGGTCAAAACAAGTTATACAGATATTATTTTTATCATGTCCAGTGAATTTTCCATTTGTTAATGCTACTTCTGCAGGTGACGGAAGCAAAAACCTTTTTCAAGTTAATCTAAATGATACAACATGTAAATGTTAGGATCAAACCCACATAATTTAAATGTTATTCAGTAAAGGTCAATTCAAACTTCACAACCAACCTCGATATGGAATAGAAATTTAGCTAAAATTAACAAATATTATTAGTGAGGCCCAGTTTTCCATTGGTAGGAAACCGGTCTCTCAAGCTGAAGAGCATGGTTCAAACCCTGTAATAGGCTGGCTCATACTTGATGTGTAAAAAAATTCCAAATGTTTGACATCCAATAGAATCAACATGATCTAGTATTACTGTTAAATAAATCAAAACAAAAAGTATTGTTTTCAATGTGTTAAGGTTTAGTTTGTAAAATAATGGTTTTGTCTTGTGGAAAATAAGCAAAATGCCACTAGGCAATTAAAACCTGTCCACTCTATAGTGTGTACATAATAAAAACTCAAACATATTGCTTAAAAGTCTTGGTTAACAACAAAAGAAAACTTGTAAATAAAACAATTGTTTTAATAGCAGAACCCATTATGCAGTAATAATAAATAACTCAAGTCCCACTTTCTATGTTAGCAGAAATGCATGCATTTTCTTATGCGAGAGTACAGATACAATACCTTTTTCAACACATACATTTTACATGCAAATATTCAGTATGGTTAAAAGTACTGATGAGCAATTTTTCAGTGAATATATTTTGTGTGAATTTTGGTTTCTGGGAAAATCTGTTCACTTAGAACTATCTGAAAACAACTAGCGTAGCTAGAAATTTAGACTGGGGAACAAAAAGGAGGCCAAACACTATCTATGAGTCTGTTAATTCTTGCTTTTTATAGGTATTACGGATAGAATTTGTGAAGTAATCAGATGAAAATACACAAAATTAATTGAAATTTAATTATTTTAATTAAACTGCACCAAAGCCACTAACAGGATTGCAAATATAAAATATGGTAAAGAAAAAAGGTATGACTGGCAGAGGCCATGGCATGCCTTCTGGCTAAGCCATTGAAAGCATGTTTTTAAGCACTTCTGCGCATGAGAAATAGCATGCATTTTAACATACACAGAATAATGGTCTTAGTGGACAGTTGTGGAAGCAGTAATTCTTGTTACGAATACAACACGACAGCACAGCTGATGATGTCCAAGATATTCACAATGTCCACGACATTCACGATGTTGTCATTATAGTGATAATACTGGGAGTGTTCTGTTTCTGTGAAATCATCTGAGACGTGTCGTCCGAGTATGTGACAAACACGGCCAGGTTGTTTAGGTTGTAGATCCCCGGCTGGCAGAATCCGGCCTTCAAGCAGACTTGCTGGCACGCGTTGGGTCCGAGTGACAGGCGAGCGAGGGTCTGGCCGACCCACCGGAAACTGCTGCTCATTGGTTGGTGGGTGTGGTAACTCATGGGTAGGCTGGTTGGCTCGACGTGTTGTGTGGAACCGAGTCTGGAAGACAAAACAAACATAACGGTTCAGTTGAGAAATTAATAAAAGTAATGGTCACAGGATCAACACAATGAGGAACAATATTGGTGTGGTTATATAAAAAGGGAAAATAGTCAAATGACTAATAGTACTCAAGGATCAAAGGAAACCCATGCAATGTAGGGTTCAGTGTTTATTTTGAATGATCGCATGTTAAAACGCTACTATCATCACAACAGATACTATATTAAAATACAGTTAAATTAATTTTAATTAATGTCTTTAAAAATACTTTACAAGTAATCAATTCTTGAATGACAGTTAAGGAAAGTTGTGCATGTCTTTGTGATTATTTAAAGTATCATTATCAAAGTTTCTTTACAATTACGAAATCAGGGCTGTAATCACTTGTTCTAGGATAACAAATTCTTTGCCCAAAACATTAAAAAAGTGTCTTTATAATTATTATATATAATATAATGTTGGACATATAGAAAATTGCTAAGAAGAGATCAACATGAGACTAACGACATTTGCTGGATTAAAGAATATAACCATTTGAATAGGTTATATGATGATGTTGTTACTGACCTGTCCGAGGACTTGCTTGTGTCCACCAAGATGTCAACCGCTGTTTCTGATTGGTTTTGTAGCTTCAACGTCACTGGTACAACACAGATACTGTAACACAAGGTCACAATAAAATATGTTTATTTGTTTGTTAGTTGAAAATAAATATTTTCTGGTGTTTTCTTCTTTTAAATATTTTTTTTTAGGGGGTCATTTTTGTGATTTTTTATAATAATTTGTTTTCTTCTAAAAACAAAAACTCCCCACAAGTTATTTTGTGATTGTTTAAGCATTATTTTTGGTTTGTTTATAAGACCAAGTAAAAAGAAATTTGATTTGCATCCTTGATTATGCCATAATTTCCCATGTCACTCAAATTAAAAAAACAAAAATCCTGAATTTTGTTATAAAATTGTGGTTTCATCCCTTGCAAACTCTCTGCATCTAGCAATCCACATTATTACCCATTAGAAACTTTGACCAGTGGTGGGGAGATTAAAATTATAAATAACAGTTATAAAATGTTCCCAAATTTATTTATTAATATCTATGTATCAGCAGTCTATTATTATTAATGCTATTATTGTTAATGTTATCATTAATTTATTGGTATTGATATTATTTCTATAATTATTATTATATCATCATCATCATCATCATCATCATCATCGTCGTCATCATCATTCCAAGTAACCACCAATGTATGCACTGCTCCAAGGTGTTTAATGTATAATTAAATTGAATTGAATTACCAGAACACATACCTCTTGCACTAGATATCTTTTTAATAAAGAAAACTAATCTGACTTCATTTATTACTTGGCCTAAAGCTCAAGTTATTTGATATTTCAGATACTGTTTTAATATTTCAAAACCTACCCATTGCTGAAATTATGCTGAACAGCCCCGCCATGGACAAAAGAAAAACTGACTAGCTTCGTCGTGACTTCTAAACTTGGCTGAGGTTTCAACTCGGGTTCCGTGTCACGTATAAACTTCAGAGGTGGTAAATCTGTACTCAACTAATTTAAAAAAAATTAAATAATCATAGTAAATATCAGTATTAAAATCTTAATTATATTAAATAATTCTGGTTAATTTATTTTGTAAATGATATTAATGCATCGCTATGGTATATTGCATAGGCATGGTGCACAAATGTTTTCCAATTAACAGGATTATTCCTTCATCAGAAATGCCAATTTTCTATCATGTGACTAGTCTTGCAGTTTGTAGTATAAAATTAAAGAATATTCATCAAACAATAACGAAAAAATAAATATCCCATAAAGAAAGGAATTCTTTGACTATGTAACATGAATGCAATAAAATATGCTAAAAATAGCATGAACTAAGCTTTATTTGTGATAATTTTCCAATTGTTTAATAAAATATGTTTTGTTAAGTTTTGAAGATAATCTCAATCCTATTAACCAGACATTTAAACCCCCCAAAACAAATGCAATTAAAAGGAAATTTGCTTTTAAATGGCTCTGTGCACCAAGATATTATGCAAAGAGTAAACCAATTAATACACTGATGACGACTATATTTGTAAAGTAAATTCTTACCATGACAAATGGATAGGATGTAGCCACTGTGTTCACCTTGTCAATGTGCACATGGTGCTGACCAACCAGGATTTTCATTTGCCCATTCTCTTGAGCAACAAAAGCCTGGTTGGAAAAAAACAATGAAGAGTTTTAACATCATGTCATATCACTCACTAATGCTGTATTGGTAATTTTTGTTTAACCACATCACTATAGCACATTGATTTATAATCATCAGCTATTGGATGTTAAACATTTGAGCCAGCCTCCAACAGGTTTTGAACCACTGTCATCAGCTTGAAAGTCCGATGTTCTACCAAAAGACCAGCTGAAAAGGATACTGAGAAGAATAGGAAAATTGTGAATTTGTTGTGGTATGAGAGAAAGAGGATTTTTTTCCTATTACAATTTGGTCGAAGCTAACTCTGGAAAGGGTTTAAAATCTTTAAAATCTCTTTGGAATCACACATTACCCATCTTTCCAAACTTTCTGCATCTGACAATGCTGGAGTAGCCTTGCGGGTCCAGCGATAGAACGTTGGACTCTCAAGCTGATGACAGTGGTTCAAAACCTGTTGGAGGCTTGCTCACACTTGACTTCATGTCAAAATAACCAAATATTTGACATCCAACAGTCGATGATTAATAAATCTAGTGGTGTCATTAAAAATAACAAACCAAATAAAACAAATGACCATGCTGGTCCAGAAAGAATGCTGTGTTATACATGAGAATATGAGAATAAGAGAATAAGAGAATAAGGTTTGTCTTAGAAACAGTAATATACAAATGACAAATACTAGAACAGATGAAATGTTGTTTAAAACAGAATGAAATACCTTCCAGAGAAATATGAGAGTGAGGTTTATTTCGAGTGCCTTGTTCAGCTGACTGAAGTCAGGAGGTGGACGTCGTCGCGACACCGGCGCTACTCTCCCACACTGCTGTTTGGATTTGCAACAAGCAAGACTATGGAAGAAGAAGTCACAGCATGGCGTCTTAACACTGTTTATCTGAAGAAGAAAAAACATTATCTTTTTTAATTCAAAGAAATTTAAAACAGAAAATTACTTTTGAACAACAGTTGTTACAAATGGCAATTTAAAAAACATATGTTAACATTTTATAATTTTAATTGGAGTTGCTTCCCTTTTTGGACCACCTTAAATATATGATGGTGATATTTGAAACACACTGGAAAACTTTGTACATTTTTTGTTTGTTTATTGTTGTTTTTGTGGTTTTTTTAGTGATCTTCCATTCAAATTAGGTAGTAAATTAGCATTTCACTATCTTTTTTATTTGATTATTGTTGAGATTAATGTTTACAGATTGAGTACATCAAATAAATTGAAGCAAGACACTTAACAACCACAGAATTACAGTACAAGCGCTGTGCTTTCAGTAGCTAAATAGTAAGTAAAGTTTGTTTTAATGACACCTCTAGAGCACATTGATTTTTATCTTATCATCGGCTATTGGACGTCAATCATATGATCATTCTGACAAGGGGTCTTTTATATACACTGTCCCACAGAGAGGACAGCACATACCACGGCCTTTGATGAACTAGTAGTGGACCACTGATTGGAACTGAAAATAGCCCAAAATGCAAATGGGTCCACTGAGAAGGATCAACCTGACGACCGACAGCTTCACAGGCAGACACACTACCATTTGAGCTACATCCCACTCCAGTAGCTAAATAGAGACAACAATTAAACACAAGTTACTTTCGAATGTACTAAGAAACAGCAATGGACTGTATTTTTAATATAAAATCTGTTGTTAAACTTTTGTAATTTTTGTGTCATGGCGTGACTAAGTAGCTCCATTGCAGATGTGTTATCATGTACTTACCTGCTGAAGATCAAATGGCACTTCACTGAACAAAAACTCCTCAGCTGTAAACATAAAATATTATTTTAATCAACAGCCAGTTATTGATAAAACTATTTAAATAACAGTTCATTTAAACAATTTAAAAATTTTACATTATCTAGGACAGTAGGTATAAGAATTGTTTCATACCATAGAGTAGAAAGGAATATTTAACTCTTTAAGTTTGATATCAGATGTGAAAAAAAATTAATATAGTTAGTGTATACCTGCAGTGGTGTCAGCCTTTTTACCCTTCAGTGCTAACTGTAGTGTCTCCCGACTGCCAATACGCAAACCTGTACAAACAAACAAACACAGCTAAACGTGAGACAATTTAAAACATATTTCATGAAAATAATGTCTGTCTGGTAATTTGACTATGAGTAAAATCTACTTGGTTTGCAACTAGTAAACCCACTGGACCAGATTAAATGAAATATCAAACAATAAATTGCATCAAAACTGATACAGTCAAACCAGGAAGTAACTAAAAGTCGCCTCTTAGCATAGTTGGCTGTTTAATACAAGTTTAATTGTATTAAATAAGCTGATTTAGTGGAAATCAAAGATCATTCTTTAAGATAGATGGCTACTTAATACAAGTTAAATTGTACTAAATTAACCAAAACAGGAGAAAATAAAGGTAACCCATTGAGACAGGTGGCTGCTTAATACAGGATAAATTGTACTAAATTAGCTGATTTGGGAGAAAATAAAGTTGTCCATTTATAACAGGTGGCTGCTTAAAACAAGTTAAAATGTGATAAATTAGCCAATACAGGATAAAATAAAGATGGCCACTTAAAACATAGCTTTTTAATAGTTTTGACCATCTGAGAATGTTGAACTTTTTTTTTTAAAGATCTGGCAAATCATTACATGAAGGATAATCTTCCATGCATTCCACTGAAATCACAATTTTCTCAAATTTCCCAAACTTGTATTTTCTAAACTACATTAGAGTGACTTTCCATGTTATTTAAGGCTTGTATTTACTACTGGAACTGATTTGTTTTTTATTGACCCCCTCACTCCCACCCAGCACAAAAAAATTAAATATTGGCTATTAAAAAGTATAAAATAAATCGGTGTACGGGGCTTATTTACGATAAGATATACTATACGTAATATATAATAAAATTATATAATAAATAATACAATAAATATAACTATAGTAAAAAAACAAATTCAATATAACCATGGATGAAAAATAAATAACTACTAGAAATAACTGTCATTATCCTCACCTTCCTGGTCTGAAATACTGAGACTTTCGACCATCCAGCAGGGACTGGCACACGACACCTGAGTGATCTGTAGTTCCTGGATGTGTGGACACTGTACCTGCACCTAGAAACAAAGTCACAAGATAATTCACACAATTAACCAATCGGCTATCACTAAAATATAGCATGCATTTCAGAAAATAACATGGTTCCATGCTGCAAAATCCAAGCCCTGCTATTAATAAAATGTTTACGGCAAAATAAATGCTGTGGAGAAATAGTGTGTACGGCATTTTCTACGGCAATTTTAGTGTGAAGTATAATTTATTTTTAATAATAAGAAAAAACTACACCTTGAAAAATATTATTATGCAACAAAACAAAAGTGACACAGAGAATGAAAAACTCTGCAGCAATCTCCACAGCATTACCAACTGCCACGGGCCATTTCTGGTGTTTCACATTAGGTCAAAACATTCCATGATAGTCATTGTTTGATTAGCCAAAAACAAATTGGTTACTTTAACAAAATTTAAATGCACACAAAATAAGGAAATGTTTGAAGATATTTCAGTTCATTTGCAACTCAGTATCAAACCCATGATCACCACATAGGCAAATCTCTTAAATTAACAGCAAGTGGTCTTTTATTTGCACTTTCCCCACAGACAGGATGACAGACATCATAGCCTTTATAATACCAGTCGTACACCAAAGAATGGAACAAGAATCAATCTAAAGGGTCTGCAAAAGGTGTTCAATCCTACAACCCATAAAATAGTGTGCGACTATGAATGTAAAATAATTGCCATCTATCAAGCAGATAGATACAAACATCTGAAAGCTAGAGATGAAGTTTGCCAGGAAACATTAATTGAGACAGCAGTATTTCTACCCACGTAAAAGCAAAACAGATCATAAGCGAAATGCTATACATCCTAGTTTTCTTTAAAAAGGCAAGAATCAAAACCTATGAAATTGCATACCTGGCTGAGATTTTCAAGTTCACAAGAAATGACACAAGAGTTGAGTTCTTGGCCTTGGTTACGACTGACACACGTACTGGGTTTGGTGATGGTTGAACGAACACTCAGGGACTCCACGGTTTTCACAACAGCCTTGTGCTGCAGTATTCTGTGTCTGCAACATTCCAAATTGTACATAATTATTACAATCATTCAGGGCTAGCTCTGCCACTCGCCAAATTCGCCAATGGCGAAATTTAAAAACATTTGGCGAATTTTAATGTAATCTGGCAAAATAATTTCTTTTATTAATAGCCATTTAAGTGCAGAAAAAAGATGACTTCAATTTTTGACATTTTTATAGATAATTTGACGAATGTTACTGTTGTTGCTTAGCTAGCCACATTATCATGCATACGTACATGTAGTCTGACTGTACAAATTGCAATTATTAATGATCATTACATTAACCTTCTGACTACTTATGATAAGTTGACACTATATACTGTGTGTATCAGGTTGAAAATTGTGTAAATCCCATTATTTTCAAAATGAAAGCACTATCCAATTAACAAGTGGAACATCTGGCTTAACATGGGTAATTAAGTACTAAATTAATCTATCAGATTCTCAAGCTGAAGACAGTGGATCAAAACCAGCCAGAGGCTGGCTCACAACTAGATATATATTTCCCAGGTTATAACTTATTTAGCTTGCAACAGGCAATAAAAAAAAATAACTAAATAAAGACTTTCATACCTGACTTTTGACTGGACAGTCACCGGTTCGTAATAAAACAGAAAATCCACCTCGTGGATGCCACCAATGTCATTTCCGCGAAGCCAGAGAGGAACAGACACAATCTCCCCGGGCTTCAACGCCATATTAGGTAAGGGAATTGTCACAACAGTTTTCATAAACTTTTTATCACAAGTACTGCTTTCCATTACACTAGTGTCATGTTTGTCCACAGACCTCATCTGATACACATATGGATATTTCGGAAGATCGTTTCCTGATCCAAATGTGAAGAACTGCGGATGGCTGGAGGAGACTTTGAGTTTATGCAGCGGACTCCTACCACTGTTTGTGAACTCAATCTCAATGCAGTGCACTTCGCCACACAGCAGCGAGTCGGGAAAATCACACAAGTTCACCTGAAAACAAAAATCCATTTAAGAATATCATAAAATATGGGAATTCTCATTAAGAAGCGGGATGTAGCTCAAGTGATAGCATGTCCAAGGTATTTGATCAGTTTGGACTATTTTCCATTCCAACAAGTGGTCCAATAGCCAATGATAAGATAAAAATCAATGGGCTCTAGAGGTGTCATTAGATAAAACAAACTTTAGATAGAACAGTTTTGTTTTCAAGAAAAATCAAGGGAGACAATCTCACAATGGGTTGTATGATAAATAGAATAAAAAACGGATTGGAATTCCATTCTAAAAAGTAAAATCTCTAAAAACAATTATTCTCTAAACTCAACAAAACAAAAAAAAGGAGCCATTCTATTTTAAATGCAAAATCAGGTAAGACAACTCTTCTTTAAAATAGATGGTATGGTAAATTAGAAAAGAAAATGAACTATTTGATTCTGAAAGTAAAATGAAGGATGAGAACTCATTTCTAAAATAGATGAAATAAAAAAGAGAAAATAGAAACATTCTTTACTCAAACCTAAAAAAATCTAGGGAGATAACTTGCCTCTAAAATGGGCATTTCTTCAAGCACTATTAAATCCAGACGTCTATCTGGTCCGTAGTTCTTCTGTGTTTTGTCTTCGCTGGTGACATTGAGGCGAGGACCCTGCACCTCGAGGCGTTGTTTTCCCCGCACGAAGATGCTGCTGACGTAACTGAGCTTTGTGATGCTGTTGTCATTGGCAATGCTGGGGACTGGATTTTGTGAACTCGTGCCGAGGTTGTAAGCCAAACCAACAACACGCAGTTCACCTGGTTGTCGTGGTACCAGTGTTAAATGAATCTGAATATCAAAAACATTTTTATAAAAATACAGTTTATATTAGGCTTACAAAAAGTGACTGTTTTTGGTTCCAGGTTATCAAAAAAAACAATAAATAAAAAAAGAAAGATGTTTTTTGGTTGCTAGGACAACAATGCTAAAATAAGTCAAATCTGAATATAACAACCACCCAAGGATATACTAAAAATAGCTTTTATAAGCAAGTTGCTTTTACATAAAGGTTGTAATACATGTATTTGTAGAACATGTATGTCACATTTTAGGTAGCTTTTATTGAGAAGTAAGGTGGTTGTTGGACCTTTTCAAATGTAAAGTGGAACAGACCACCAAACAGAACAGCATCTATATACAGTTCCAACTTCTAAATGTAACAATTTTTAAAATGACCACATTAAATTTATCAAAATTATGTCAATTACAACAAAGATTTGGAACTTTTTCACTAGTGAGGGGATTCAAAATAAATTATGAAAATATAAGATTAATGAAAATAACATTACAACTAGTGGCCAAAAGAGGTATCTACATACCCAGACCCAACCTCGGTTTGGTTTCTTGTACAAGTCATCTTGACAGAGAATGGTTCCAAGAAAAATGTGTTTTACTCTAACTACAGTAAATTACTCACTGGTTTTCTCTGTCGTCCCTCTAGAATAACTTCCTTAACCACGGTTGTTTGGATAATCTCATCAGCCAAGTTGTTCTGAAAAGGAATTCAATAAAAATAAAATTAGCTTCAAAAATGTTGCCAATTTTCTGAATTTAGTACTTATGCGTTTTCATGTAGTTAAATAATCTTTGAGATGATAACAAATGACATTTAATATAAACGATCATTCAAGAGAAGACTTCTGTAATGTACAAGAAATTATATATACAAGTATATCTTGATATCAGTAGACACATATTAGATATCAAATGAGGTTTTTTTGAGCAATGTACAAGAAATGATGAATAAAAGTACACCTTGATGCCAGTAGACACATACTAGATATCAAATGAGGTTTTTGAGCAATGTACAAGAAATGATAAATAAAAGTACACCTTGATGCCAGTACACACATATCAGATATCAAATGAGGTTTATGAGAAACATACATGCAACAATATATATATAAGTGTATACCTTGACTCCAGTGGACACCTCGTTAGATATCAACTGTGGTTTATCTGTTCCCGCTATACTGGGAAGGAACGACCACAACAGCATCACATCGGAGAGCACTAACGTCACAAGCAGTGGGTTTTCCACCTGAACTTCTATAATGATTGCCTCTGAAACAAGAAAACATAGTCATTATCAACAATGATATGTCCATTATTATATTCATTTAAGACATTTATATATCAAACCAAGATATCCATTCAGGAAAAGAATCTACATTTAAAAGAACATGATTCTAATGGACTTGGTAACTGTTGGTATTTATTCAATTAATGCAGTGATTGTAGGATGAATGATCAATTCACTGTTTCGGAACCCATGGGGTATAAGTCTGGGTTTGGCACTTACTGGTATCACTGAATGCCTCTAAGTGAGCTGCATCTGGTGCACAAAGGGTGTGTGTAGGATTCTGAAGCTATCCCACATTTATCTTGAAATCAAAAGATATTACACATACAACTTGTGTCTAGATGAGAAAAAGCTTTTAGCCCTTTTCTCGATTATCTGCTACCCAAAGTTACACCCTTTTGGTTCTGAATTATTGAGTTCTCAGTTTACTTACCACCAACAAAGGTTGCTGGGCTGAATTTGTTGTCTGTTCTATTGGTAAAACACTTGAGAGTTGGTCTGAATGCTGCAGGCAGTACACCGTTGTTAGCAGACGCCACTAGGTTCTCCTCAAGAACCTGCCACTTGGCATTCTGGTCCTCATCATGGTCAAACCACACCCCTGAGGCAGGCGTTTTCCTCACTGTTTCTACAACACAACAAATATTACTTAACAGTGGCAAATTTAAGTGTTAGCAGATACCACCAAGTTGTCTTAAGAGTCTGCCACTTGGCATTCTGGTCCTCATCATGGTCAAACCACACCCCTGAGGCAGGCGTCTTCCTCACTGTTTCTATAAGACAACAAATATTACTTAACAGTGGCAAATTTAAGTGTTAGCAGATACCACCAAGTTCTCTCAAGTCCAACACTTGGCATTCTGGTCCTCATCATGGTCAAACCACAACCCTGAGGCAGGCATTTTCCTCACTGTTTCTACAAGACAACAAATATTACTTAACAGTGGCAAATTTAAGTGTTTCAACAATAAAAATAAAATACTGCAGTGGAAAATTTAGTAATAGTAGGCACCACCACGTTCGCCTCAAGAGTCTGCTACTTAGCATTCTGGTCATGGTCAAATCACATACCAAAGGTTGGCATCTTCCTTACTTTTTACAGTACACAAAATATACTACAGAACAGTGACATATTCGAGTGTTTCATTGGCCGTGTTGTATAACTGCAGTCTTCCTTAATGTTTCAACAATACAAAAATATACTGAACAGCAAAAGAAATGCAAATTTAATTTGCAATGTTTTGACATTGGCTGTTTTGCTTACTGAAGGCATGTGCAGAGAAGTGTAAAGTGTGCACAGCATAAGATTTATGGTTTTAGGAATTTTTCGTCTAATTTGATTAAACTGGATCTGAACAAACATTTGCATTTCTTATGCTGTTCGTATGTATTACTGAGCAGTGGTCCAATTTTCAGGAATGTACCTAGATTACTAATTACTAGTACTCATTTTATGTATTAGAATTGTGTAACAATCTCTGTATCAATTCAAGATGCAATACTGAACAAAATGTTCTCTGTTCAAGCTATTAAATCTTCACTGATAATATCATAACCTACACCACTGGCAGATCAAGGGATCCCAGGGGTCTGGGCCCCCACTAAATTCTGGGATTCAAATAACATTTAAAAAAAAAAATTAATGTTAAAGAATTTGAGGAATTGACATCATATTATAGCCCCCCACCCCACCCCAATGGATTTTCTGGATCTGCCACTGTACACTATATGTTGATATGACTCCCAAAGTTTCACTAAAACAATTAGTTTACACTGCTTACCTTGCCTACTGGAATGTGCTCCTAACAACACTTTGATGGCTCCGATGTCGAGGTTGGGCAAGGGGAGCTCCGGCAGTCTTCCATATGAGCAGCTTTCTCCAGCATCAAGAGCCAGCTGTTGCTGTAAGAGAAGAGAGAAAACTTAGGAAGTCAGCAAGTGTAACTAAAATTAACAGAACTACAGCAGTCCTTGGAATGTGTGTGGCAATCGGCAATACAATCATAAAATTTATTTGCAGCAACTTTGTACTGCAGTCACAAAAATATACATATACAGGGTGTTTCATATTATCTGTCCTTATTCTGTACATTTGTATTTTCTATACACATCAGTATACAATAAATTGAAAAGCATAGCCTTATGGCAGACACAAAAAATCTTTACTTGATGTATAATACTTGGGCATTACCTACATGATAGCCAACATGTTTCAGTGTCCATTCATAAAATATGTTCCACATGACATCCATTCTGGGCAATTATGGTATCAAGTCTTTGTTTAAAGTTACTGATAAAATTTGCACACATTTCTCATGACTTCAATTGATTTTTATGTTGGTAAAACTTTCCATCTTCATGATGGTGCATAAATAATTTTAATATCTTAAAAATTGACGAAGCTATGAGTTTATTACAAGGACCGATATTATGAAACACCCTGTATTATGCACTTTGCCCATTTTCTTGAAATTCCGGTCACAGTTCCACAATAAAAGGATTTTGCAATGGCAATTAAGTACTGGCACGACACTGTCTGAATTTCTGGCAGCAAATGAAGAGTGATTCTACAAAAGTTGCTAAGTCAATAGTTTTGTTGTTAAGATTACCGAGTTCACTTACCTTGTATACAAAGAGATATTCCCTGATGAAGGCCCCTTGTTGCACTGCCGGCTGTTTGCTCTCCCCCATGAGAAGATGTTTGAAAGCAGACGTGGCATTTTCTAGCTGCTTTAAATTGAAAGACTGTCGGCCAATAGTGAAGTGTATGTGGTCCTGCAATTCAAACAAGTGACAGTCAATAAGCAACAGTAAACATATCATACAATTACAAACTTAAACTACATTTTGAGCTCATATATACTTACACACTAAACAAATCTGATGCAATAAAAAGGACATCTCATAAAACTAACATCTAGCTTCAAAGAACTGGATACAGTATATAAAAAAGGGGGTGGGTTTGGTACGACTCCCAAAACTCTACCCATGAAATGTTAGTTGAAATGCAAAAAAACCACCTAAATTTGAAGCATATTAATTATGCTGAGATATGCTGTCTGAAATTTAGTACTCAATGAATGAATAAAAATATGTTGGTAATTATGAAAGACCCCTAAAATCAAAAGTTAGGGACTCATCTTATTGCTTTGTTATAATTTGGTTGTCATGTTTAAAGAAATCCCTTTTTCTTTTTTATCCCACTATTGAAACCTAGTCACACTCAATCAGAACGTGTATGTCCATCACTTCTGGTTCAGGTGTTAGTGATGCCAGAACACAGTTTTCCCAAATTTAAGAATAAATTTGATCTGTCCATACCATGACATCATATGTAATATGTAAGCATCATGTCATGTCATATTTTTAAACACAATGGTAAAAAAAAGTAAAGTTTGTTTTATTTAACGACTCCTCTAGAACACATTGATCCTTATCTCATCATCGGTTATTGGACGTCAATCATATGGTCATTCTGACATATGTATTTAGAGGAAACCCGCTGCCACCACATAGG
>JAULBS010049820.1:0-23482 GCA_032355785.1 Symmetromphalus regularis
AAGAAACACATTTGATTGAGATTATCCTACGTTTTATCATTAGATTGCAACATCTATCACAAGACGTTGTATGCACTCTAAGTTAAATATTACTTGCAGGTTATAGTGAGGTGAAGAAACACATTTGATTGAGATTATCCTACGTTTTATCATTAGATTGCAACATCTATCACAAGACGTTGTATGCACTTGCAGGTTATAGTGAGCTGGATTTCCGGAAGAGAACATAATATTTATTACAAAAACTGTGAGAGTGCCTTGGTTTGTTTTGTGTGCTTTCTCGGGTTGTGGTGCACACGTACTCAGTTATGTGTGCTTACGTCATCGACCTGTGCTTTTAGGTAAAGAGTTTATTATCTAAATATAATGCTTCGGTAAGGATTTTGGATTTTGCAAACACTATAGATTTTTGTATGTTATTTCTATGTCATAACACGTTGTACAATTTCTCACAATATCAGAAGAAGCATAGGAATAGCATTTTCAATTTTTATTTTATCAGTTGGTAATCATTCAACTACAAACTATTTATATGTTGACCACTACTATTTTTAGCAATGCATCCTTAAACTGACGTCACTTTTTCGTGCATACTGACAAGTCATAACAAACACATTCACAAGGTTTTATACTAATTATAACTATAATGGTACAAATACTTGGTCAATAAATCACCATACAACCAACTGGCATGTTTCATTTTAAAAACAATGTTCACCTGTATTTCTGTAATTTATATTAATTATTGAAAACAGATCTCCTTCTTAACTTGACTGTATTAAGCTGATGCAATTACAGGGTCAAGATCAATAGTGATTGGATTTCATTTCACTTTTGTGACCAACATTTTTGAGTACCTGGTATTATCACCGATTTGACAATTATTCATGTCTGCAGACCATCATAATTTAGTTTTACTACCATTGTATTCAGTTTTATAGTTATACAGAGATACGGTTTGCAACAAGATAACTTTCATTTCGGATTACCTTTGTTAAGAATTTAAAATTAAATTTAAAATAGCTGACAAAAGCCAGTATTTGCGTTTCTATGCACATTTTCTAGTGCAGGACTTGTGATTTGTTACTAAACATCTCTTAGAATCAGTATTGTGCAGAAATGTGATTTTCTTTTATCAGTTTAATCATTCTTATTTCAAGATATATATAAAAAAAACTAAAATTCTCTAGGACATCACTAAAATGTTTTGTTTTGTTTTTTCAGTCATACATTTATACTTTTTCTTTGATTAATAAATAGTCAAGAAAAAACAATTGATTTCATTATATTATGTTAATGTGTGTTCTTATTTTTTCCTCTCACTAACAGCTGCCATCTGCAATTATACATCTTGCATAGCTGCAACTATTTCTTTGCATTCCAAGATAAACTGTTAGTTCAAGTATGAAAATAAACGACATAGGAAATAGGGAATGACACGTTCAAAGTAAAACTCGGCCCGTTTTACCTGCCGTAACACGTTACGACGTGCGCGAGGTCAAAGGTTGTTTAAAACTCGGCCCGTTTTACCTGCCGTAACACGTTACGACGTGCGCGAGGTCAAAGGTTGTTAAAAACTGGACCGTTGCTTGGTAGCTTAAAATAAATATGAAGCTGCCATGTCTGCTTGAGATAATTTTAGTCAAGAAAAGTACACAAGACATAAATAGAAGTTGCAAGATAATTATTATTTGCGTTTCTTTTTTTATATTTGATGACATATGGCATCTACAGGTGAAAGCAAATTGCGGCCATTTCCGGTTAGGCCTATATATAAACACCGCCATATCATATTTTGTCGGTTTGTATTATAAAACTTTCACCATTGCATTAAAAATTGTCAGCTACGGAGTTCATTGTCGAGTTCAGACCTCACAGTTATGAAACTTGTTAACGTTTAGACAGATATTAATAAGGTTTTAACTGTTCTATGCAATTTGTATGGCTTTGACAGAATGATGAAGTCTCTGGACTTTGTGGAAGCTTATATGAAGACTTTAAAAAGTGTTATAAATATGTCGCCTTCTAGTAGATGTGAGTTGGCGAGGAGATATTGTAAACCGGAAGTCGATTAAGCAGCAACTCGATATAATTTCATAATAATAATTAATACGCGTATGCATATACAATTTATGCTGCTCCTTTCTACGAAAATGAAAAGCTAATGATAGTGTTGGAAAATCTTGTCGTGGACCTCAGGCCTGTACGCAGGATTTTCTTTAGGGGGGGGTGCGTTTGTTAAGGCCCGAAGGGATATCCATGTTTTATTTTCGTTTTTAACGTTATTCTAGTAAATTAGCGTCAGTCCAAATTTACATTTACGGAGCTCGACAGATTTAGGGGGGTGCGTGTGGGTAACAAAGGTGACGTGAGAATATGTTAACTCCCGTTTATTTTCCTTTTTTTAAATTTAATATATACAATCTGAATGATCATTGACCGCACATTGACTGCAGGCTGATAATATATTTCTAGAGAACAACAGCAGGTGTTGCTATAGCTATTCGCTGTTTTACACGTAATACACATTCACACCCATAGTGTTAGTACACCTACACTTGCATAACCCACCCAACTTTTACATTCTGTATGTGATACTTGTAACTACCGCAATTAAAAACACAATAGATAGCAGGGTGTGCGGTAAACTTGGTTCATTTCGCAAGTTTTGATGTCCCTGATATCTCTCATGGTCATATCTATTTTGCCCGATAGGTGAGGCTTTACTTAATCAGAATCACTACCAGGCGAATATTGGTCCTTTTCTCTTCCGGTTGAATTCGCGAAAACAACAGAGTTGTGTACCCTTGGCTGGCTATCTGGCGCGCTCACGTAACGGTCAGCTGAGGACTGATTACACATGACACCTGGGTACAGTGGTGGGAGGTGGGGCTTAGAAATTGGACTTAATTTCAAAAATGCCCCAAGGCTTGTCTGAAGGATGGACACCCAATGGGTGGGCGTCTCTTTGTTCTCGACCGACCGTATGGTAGAATATTGGAGTTCTTTTGTGATTTCCAAGCTTTGTTAATTATCAAGATATTTGCTCTCGTTTTGAAAAGGACATACAATGTTTGTATCCTATGGATGTTACGCGATAAACGGAAGTTGTATCTCTTCAGGAAGTGCTTTGGAAAGGGTCACTTTCATGAGTTAGTATTATAGCCAACACATTCATCAGTCTATTCAAGGAGGGGTAAAACTGGTAAATAAGGAAGAAGGGTGCACATAAGTAGTTTTATTGCCTTTAAATTTTAAAGCAATATTGAATAGAACACAACTTCTGTTAGTAAGCTGTTTACCCCCTCGAATTAAAAAAAAAAGAACCTTGGAAATAGTGTATACAGACTTAAAAATGCAGGCGAGTGTTCAGATATTCAGGGAGGCGTCCATAATTTATAACACCTGCCCTCAAAGAAATGGATATAAAGTAAACAAAACATTTTGAGTTCGTTTCGTACCCCGAAACCACCACCATGCACACGTATACGCATTGTTTGCTGTATCAGAATTGACTTCAAAATATAGGGTCAAGTTGGGTTTGTTTTGTCCGCTCTACTAAATTAGTTGAAGATGGATATGTGAAGAATTTATTTTAGAGGGAATTTTGGTGTGTCAGTCAAATAGGTTTGAGTCATAGGTGTGTGCTTTTGTAGACCTGACTTATTCATAAAGTTCTGGTTCCTTCGTAGACAGAGGTGTGTCCTTTTGTAGACCTAACTTATTCATAACTGGTTCCTTCGTAGACAGAGGTGTGTACTTTTGTAGACCTAACTTATTCATAAAGTTCTGGTTCCTTCGTAGACAGAGGTGTGTACTTTTGTAGACCTGACTTATTCATAAAGTTCTGATTCCTTCGTAGACAGAGGTGTGTACTTTTGTAGACCTAACTTATTCATAACTGGTTCCTTCGTAGACAGAGGTTTGTGCTTTTGTAGACCTAGCTTATTCAAAATTGATTTTAAATACTATTTCAAATAGTTATATTGAATTTAAATTTAAACTTGAACTTTTGAAAATTAACACACGTTTGACTTGTGATCTTTTCTCTGACAAACTCCCAGTCTCCTACTGGCTACAGGTATGAGTCACTTCCTGTCCAAGTGTCCAAGCTGAAACACTAATTACCTGCATGTATCACTTCAATCCATTAAAAAAAAAAAAAAAAAAATTAAAATATAAAAAAGTTTATCTCGCTTCTACGACCTGGTCAACTTTTCCTCTTACCGTATCTACTTAACAACTGATTTTTATACGAATAATTCTCTGACGTAATCGTTCTATGACGTTTGGTACGGACGCGAATGAAAGCACGTGCATGAAGTGGCATTATTGCTCAAATGCGTTTTTATGTCTAAAATTATATTAATTTATAAACAATTACGATAGCTTCAGTTTTTGGCATAAATATAATATTGTTTATATATGTTTAAGTTATTTATTTGTGGTATTATTTGTATGAAAATAAAGTGAATATAAACAAAACAAATGCGTGAAGTGGAAACCTAGAAGTGGTATATGCATATACTTCTTATTGTAAGTATCTAATGTTATATAGATTGATACCAGAATTGAATATGATTATAAATCAAAATAAACTTATTTTTGAACATGATTAGATGTAAACTTTTTTTTTTTATTAATTGCCTTCATTTTTTTAGATTATATTTTTGGTTACCGTTTTATTTCAAAAACAATTTTCTTTCTTTGTACCCGGATTGTTGTGTTTACATCACCATATAACCAAATTATGTTAGTGTCAGGTTTTAGTACATAATATTATGTCTTGATACACACTCTTCATAAGTTTTTTGAAATAAAATGTTAAAAATCGTTTTAACTTTTTTCAACATGTTAACTTTAAACTATTAGTGGATTTCTTTTCTATATTTGTCTTTCTTTCTTTCTTTATTATTAATATTATTTTATTATAATTTCTTTAACATTTTCTTATTTAATAGCGTTATTATACAGGAAGAAACCTTTGATCTAGGGTATTACAAAATGTTTTGTTTATGCGAACTCTGAATACATACGCATACTATAGACGTGGGTTGGTCATCTATCTTCCTTAGATCTGCGCCTGATACTTTTCACCTGACCCACGTTGATTGTACTTAAACCTGAAGTTTAAGTAAACACGGAAATAACAGTCACGCCATTTCATGTCATATGCCAATATACATAAACTTATATAGTATTTACAAAACAATAATATATTGTCGCCGAGCTTAAATTGGAACATGAAACATGTCACGTTTGCTAAAGCCAATAATTCATTCATACATACAAATTAGTCACACAAATTAATTTGTTTTAAATAAATAAATAAATAATAATAACAAAAAGAATATTTCATTTAAAAAAAGAAGGTGGTAACAAAACAAATAAATCTATGAAAAAAACATCATTTAAGAGGTTTTTTTTTTCTTTCTTTTATTAAAAAAAAATATGAACTGGAAATATAAAATAAGATAATGATAATAATTATACAAAGTTCAGGTATTTACATATTTTCATTTTACTGAAACAATAATTTAAAAATCAATAGCTGTAAACCTCTTATAATTCAACTTCATGTAGAGACAACACGCACTCTCCCAGTAGTCTTCAAGATAGGATCCTTTGTCCTTAAATTTGCTAAAATATTCCACTACAATAGCACACATTTTATTAATTTAACCACTGTAATCATATCAGAGTTTATCTTTATGTTGTGGATAAGTGAGTAACAAACATGCAAAATACATGTATTATATTTAATTAATATAAGCAATTAGCGATTTCACATGTGTTATACAAAACGCACGTTGAGGGAGGCGTGGTCTTTCCCAGGAGGTGATGGACCTTTGGCTATGTATGGTAATGGTAACAAGAGATCAAGCATAAATACCACTAATCCGGTAAAATTATTTAGTCCTAGGTCGTTTCAAATTACATGCCACATGAGGCTGGCGTTCCTTTGTTCCTCTGATGCCGCCCGAGACCAAACAACAGTGACAGTTAGAGAGTAAATTACAGATACACAGACAGTTTAGTGTATAAACAAAACCTACCATACTATAATTCTTATTTATTGTATCTATTTAACGACAACCCTGCACAAAAAAATAATAAACGTCGGCTATCTGAGGACTACAATTGTATTCGAAAGTAAGACGAATGCAGCCATTTTTTTCTTCTTCACGATCATAAGCTAGTATTTAAAAGGATTGTTACCTGCTCTAACATGATGATAATTATATAATTATGAATAAATAAAATAGAGTTAGGGTACCATTATTTAAATCAGATTCTGCGATTGGTTTTAATACATAGTCTGAAGACAAAACAGGTTTATGTTGTTCAAACAGGAAGTACTTCTCAAAAGATTTATAGTGTTTCATAAAATAAAAAATGGCAGTCATTAGGTACTAACTTGTAATTTCAACTGTGAAAAAAATAGAATATCGAAGAGTGTATTTTTAGATAAATTACTATTAAAAATTAATTATAAAAATTACTTTTACGTGTTTTCGTGACACTTAATTAATATAAATTTAATAAGAAATTGAATGAAAAACACTTTACGTGTGTGTGTGTGTGTGTGTGTGTGTGTGTGTGTGTGTGTGTGTGTGTGTGTGTGTGTGTGTGTGTGTTTGCATATACTCTTTATAAACTATTTTCCGCAATTATATTAAAATATCCTTAAAATTACAATGATATAACTGTAAATATAATTTATAATAATTGTCTGTAATTTGTTGTTTTCTTCACAGTAACCCTACAATGTACGAAAATAAAACGTTATTTCCATCGTCAAAAACTCTTTATCCGATCATATTACCCATTAAAAATATCATAAAAGATAATATGGTAAAATTGTATTAATTGCTTGTACATTGGTAATATTTTAAGCATTAATCAGTTTGATAATTAAAATGTTGATCCTAATCGCCGGTGCATACGATCATTGCTCAAATCACGCGAGCTGGTGTGTCTTTTACGGCGACCATATAATGAGTTAATTTAAATATTGTACTTCAACACAATGGCTTTAATAAGGACAGCAAACGACCATCCATCAGAAAACTACTACAGTCGGCCAGAGATGACCATTTGACTCGACAGCATTACCGATAAATATGCTTGACCGCTGGGAAGAACACAGCTCATAAATATTAATAGCATTAGCTGTGCTTGCATAAAGAGAGAGAGAGATACAGACAGACAGACAGACAGACAGACAGAGATAGAGAGACAAGGCCTATGTCTGTATAACTTTCCAGTGCCCAAATTCAATGTGTGGTTTATTAATAGAATAATTTGCATAAATGTTGGATTTGAATAAATTACTGGTTGTAATATGTATATGATCATTGTTACCACTGTAGCCTATTGTTACCACTGTAGCTCACTGTTATTATGTTAACACAGGCCCATAGGAACCGGGGGTGGGGGCATGTGCCTCCCACTTGTTAGTCTTCTTTAAATTTAATAATATTTTTAAAACTATTATTATCACATTAATCTTTGCCATTGTAACCAAAATCTGATATAGAGTTTGCATCCGATCCGTCAATGCCCCCTACCCCCGCCCCATGCCAAAAGTCGTTCCTACAGGCCTGTAACAGCTGAGTATTTCATTAATTAATACCATTATATAGTTATGCATTGACAATGTAATACAGGACCTCGTGTGAATTGTACTCCACAGGCTGAACGATAACAGACAGCATCCCATCATGTTTGTGGGTAAAATTACAACATACAATATTTGAATAATTTAGAATCTGCACATTGCATACTTAATGGAAATTAAATGAAATTCCATTTCATATCATTCGCTATAGCCCATGACAAATTAAAATTATTTAACTTGATATGAAATGGAATCGAGTTTTAAATCCTTTATATTACCCAACATCAGTAATATTACCCAACATCAGTTTTATTATCCAGCATCAGTTTTATTATCTAACATCAGTTTTATTATTTAACATTAGTTATATTATTCAACGTTAGTTTTATTATCCAATATCAGTTATATTATTCAACATCAGTTATATTATTCAACATCAGTTTTATTATCCAACAACAGTTTTATTATTCAACATCAGTTTTATTATCGAACATAAGTTTTATTACTCAAATATCGCTTTAAAAATGTACAGATACTCCATTAGCGATGAAACTATAATATATTGGTGTGCCACTTTGAATGTTTAGGAATTTTATACATGTATTGTAAAATATTATTGGGGTTGGGTGTTTTCAATTTGCGTCGTCTATTTTGTCTGGATAAACTTTGCCTTCTCTGTTTTGTCATGATACTGTATTTTTACATGTTCAAGTACAGACTCTTCGTTGGCACAAAGGTGCTGAATGGAGTGAAATTACTTAGACTTCCTTCTGAGATAAAATCATAATTTATGAGAACACCCACTCCCAAACACATATCACCTATGACAGCTACGTCAGCATTAAATGGGCCATACACTATTTGAACTTTGAACTAACGGAGATGTTACTTGATACACTGCATCTTATAATCTATCCGTTTAAAATAAATCTGTTAACACGTGTCTAAAATTATTTCTTCGCCATTTTTTTTTAATGAATTTATTTTTCAAATTTTATGTTTTAACTGGCGGAGTCGCAGAAGAATAATATTCAAAGGGTATTATTGGGAGGTCATCGGTCAAATAGTGACGAATTCCATAACTGATTCATTTTGCTACATTATCTAAAAACATGCGCTACATGCCAAACGGGGTCAAGAAGTTCCCAGCTGTCGGCAGGAAGTTGCGCGTGCGTCGAGGGCTCTCTGGTCGCGCGCCCTAGAGATCTTCAAGACGATATTGAATGACGTCGGGGTCATTACACGTGATCCGATCAGGTCAGTTAACTGACACATGTGGGTCTGGCTTTGTCATTAACAAAGGCCCAGATACCCGTGTAACCTTTGACCCCAGTTTAATGTCTAACAAATCACGGAAATAGAGAAAATATCGCCAGTAATGTCAATATACTGGAAGATTGGCATATCTCATTATTGCTCTGTGATTGCCCTTTAATGTCAGGGTTTATAACAAAATCACTGGTTATCCTTGTGCCAACTTTGCGTAGCTCCTTTTTCATCTGTTGACCTTAATACATTGTGTATTGGTTATTCATTTTAATAGTTATTGGCTTTACAATATTGTTTGTATTGGACGGTTCTGGTTTATTATTATTAATTTAAAAACTATTATTATATACTTTAATTATTAGGATTATTATTTTTTTTAATTTGTGGTTATTTTTTTAATTTATTTATCTTTCATTATTATTATTATTATGTTGTTGTTATTCTTGTTGTTGTTGATTTTACCACAGTGTTTGCATTGCGTGACATTTTTTCGGTTGACCTTTTGACAGTGCTTTTGTTTGATTGCTCTTTTATTCAATTTGTTTTAAAATATATTATGTGAACACCCACTGTTATTTATTATTTTATTTATTTATTATTTTATTTATTTATTATTATTATTATTATTATTATTGCATTTAGCTTTATTGTACTGCGTGTATAGAATAGCTGGAGTTTATTAGGAGGGGTTTTATTTTCATTTATTTGCCATACTGCAATGTTGGTTTTTTTGGTGACCTTACTGCAGTGTTTGTATGTGATAGATGTTTGTTTTTTATTTGGTGACCTCACTGCAGTGTTTGTATGTGATAGATGGGGTTTTTTTAATTTGGTGACCTTACTGCAGTGTTTGTATGTGATAGATGTTTTTTTTTTATTTGGTGACCTCACTGCAGTGTTTGTATGTGATAGATGGGGTTTTTTTATTTGGTGACCTTACTGCAGTGTTTGTATGTGATAGATGTTTTTTTTTATTTGGTGACCTCACTGCAGTGTTTGTATGTGATAGATGGGTTTTTTTTATTTGGTGACCTTACTGCAGTGTTTGTATGTGATAGATGTTTTTTTTTATTTATTTGGTGACCTTACTGCAGTGTTTGTATGTGATAGATGTTTATTTTATTTGGTGACCTTACTGCAGTGTTTGTATGTGATAGATGTTAGTTTTTTATTTGGTGACCTTACTGCAGTGTTTGTATGTGATAGATGTTTTATTTTTATTTGGTGACCTTACTGCAGTGTTTGTATGTGATAGATCTTTTTTTTAATTTGGTGACCTTACCTGCAGTGTTTGTATGTGATAGATGTTGTGTTTTTTGTTTGTTTTTTGGTGACCTTACTGCAGTGTTTGTATGTGATAGATGTTTTTTTATTTATTTGGTGACCTTACTGCAGTGTTTGTATGTGATAGAAGTTTTTTTTTTATTTGGTGACCTTACTGAAGTGTTTGCATTTGAACGTTTTTTTTCCAGTTGTTGATGTTATTGTAGTTTTTGTATTTGATAGCTTTTTTGCAATTGTTGATCTTATTGTAGTGTTTGTATTGCACGACACCTTTTGCAGTTATTGACCTTACTGGAGTCCCAATACTTGCAATAGTTACAAACACTTTCCATGTTTCATTTTGTCATTGTCATTCAAACAACAGTCGTGATATTTGTAGTACTTTGTACAGGTCCGTAGGAGCCGGGGTAACTAGAGGGGGCTCAGCACCCCCATCACCACCCAACCCAACTTTTTGGATAGTTTTTAATATGGTTAACAATATCACAGGTAATAAGCCGAAAACACGCCCGAATCGCTATAAAGGGAGTTAATTTTATTATAAAATGTTCCTTGCGGGGAATCGCGAGTACGGCGCTCGCTGTTTTACACAACACATTTAACACACCATTAAAAATCAGCGCCCCCCCCCCTTTGAAAATCCGTCCTACATTACTGATGTATAGTTATTTTTGTAAATGTTGATTTTACACCATTCTTGATATTCATAAATACAATGTAACGTAGTAATGAGCGTATGTGCCATATAAAATTAATGAAACCAATTTGGGAATTGTATGTGCCCGAAGCTAGATTGGTTAAATAATGAGTGTTAGAATGTCGTATTACACACAAACACGAGTGTTATCATTTATTTACCATCAGGACATTGTTTGCGTAAAAATATTGTTTTAATGACTGATAATACGAAATCCTACCAAACAGAAAGAACAGCACACAAACGCGTTATCACACGCATGCAATAACGATAGATTTTTATCACGTGCCATCATACAGTATTTATGATAGTATCTATTTAAAAACATATGGGTAATAACATAAGCCGTTGTACAACTTACAATGATCATCCATCATAGACATATGATGGGCTATCTCGTTAACTATGTATAGTGTACAAACTTATACAATGGGATGCGTGTCATTCATTATGGAAGTAAAAGACGCGTCGTGCCAGAAAAGTAATGTTTTAGATAATCATTTTTGTTCTGGTTTTAACTTCGTAACTGGTTCAAAATTTAGCAGTACATAGGTAAATACTGCTTATTATAAGTATATGGTCTTGTGACACATTGTCTACAGAAGAAGATCTATACTGTGACATAAGTTACTATTTTATTATTTGTAGCAAGGGTTCGTGTACATAGACTTTTCAGCATACAAAGACAGTATATTTATTAAACTGTCTTTGATATGTATATATAACACATTCTCTGATATATCATTTGTAGTCTACTGTATATGTATATAACACAGCTTTTGATATGTCATTTGTGGTTTACTATACATGTATATAACACATTCTTTGATATGTTTTTTGTGGTCTACTGAACATATATATATATATTACGTGTTGTTATACGTTGTAATGATATAAACTGAATACACTAAACAGTACATTCATCCAAGATAGTCTAAATGATGTTTCGACAAAGTTATGATGAACTGGACTTAATAAGTGTTCGTGACAATTGAGCTTGCACTGTACTTCACGTGGAACCCATTACAAGCATTGTCTAATAAGGTCTTTAGCTGTCTCCAAAATAATGAAAACAAGAACAAAGTGAAAATAAGGTTTAACATCAGACATTGTATTAGTTTGTGAAGCATGTATTATATTATAAAATGGTTTCTGATTGTCTATCATAAAACGTTTAAAATTCGTTTAGAATATCTCATTGAAAAGTTATGATAATGTTAACGACTGGTGGATGGTGGACATGAATAATAACTCGCGGTCAAGCATTAGATTGGGTGGCACGGATGCTCATATAATGTGCATATTAATCACAATTATCATATTAATTATTTATCCTGTAGCCGCAGGCCTTTCGTTTCTATTAATCCTGAATGGCTAATGGTAGCCGTTTACAGTAGGTTTTTTTAATATTTATTTTTATGCTGCTGTTGGTCTTTTTAAATATATTTTTGTTTATTAAATATTTCCAATATATCACTAACTATAATGACAATGGCAATGGCGCTATCGTGAGTTACAATTTATATAATATATTCAGACACCAACAATATAATTTTCATTAATTTTAGTTTGTTTCCATTGATATAGAAATAGGTTTTTATCTATATCTTATCTTGGGTTTTCTTCCGTTATTGTTGTATATAAAATATATAAACACGGAAGTCAAGATGTGGAGTATAATATGCTAAATTTAACTTTTTACACTTATAATTATAATTAACAAGTTACAGCAGTGAGACAGAACTACTAGGCATGTGGACTGTACTGGTCCTCCAGTGTTCTCTCCTTCTACTATCTTCAAAGGTACAAAATACATATTTATAAAGATTGATGTTTGTTGACAGATTGAGTGTTGCTTAGCTAAAGTGGTGGCAACACTATAGGTACAATTAAATGTCATTGTTTCTTGAATTACGGGTAACCTTGAAATGGCACTAATGCATCTTGCTTGACTGCTTCTAATTAGATAGTCAAAGCTGTCCAGTAGACGGTCTGGTCATTAACTGTTTTGGCTTACAACTTGAATGCATATACATGTATATTACTTTACAACATCAATGTGCTATTGTTTGTAATTGGTATTGTTCTGTAATTCTGCACTATGACACCATTATAAAAAAAAATAGTATGTGCTGCAACTTGCAGTGGTACGGTTCATATTCATGTAAATGTAATTTTTCCTTCACCTCCTGTTATATTTGCCCTTCTTGCAATCATATAAGTGCTTTCTGTGTAGTTGGTCCCTCAGTATAAAATGCCCCCTCCCGATATAAAAGCATTGCTATGCGGATGTTTGGACTGTCGGACACATAGGAGAAAAGTTAGTCGCCTTTTCAACGAATCGATTATTCAGAATGAAATACAATTTTAGGTGGAAAAGAATACTGGGTCACTTATTAAAACTGGAGCAGGTATATCATCTACAGAATACAAATTTGGAGGACCTTATATCATTGTACATAAATTTCAGCAGAAAAGTGTCATGTCATGTTTGGTTGAGGATTTCATATGCTCTAGTGAGCCTTCCTTGGTGGTCCAGCTCTTGAATGTCACACTCTTGAGCTGACGACAATGGTTCAAAACCCGTTGGAAGCAGGCTCACTTTTGACTACGTGTCAAAATAACCAAATGTTTGACATCCAATAAATCAATGTGCTCTAGTAGTGTGGTGAAACAAAAACAAAAAGGAGATTTATACACTATGACATATGACAATATCACCTTTCCCAAACATATCACGTCTTCACAGCTTCGCGCTCTTTACGATTCACCTTCTCTCGGAGCTGTTTGGACATGTTTAAATTAAATTAACGAAAAAAAATCAAGGACTTTTGTTAGTGTTGTTGTTATTTTCATGCAATATTCAAATCGATATTTTTACAACTAAAGGTTAACCGCAACCCCCCACCCCACCCCACCCCAATCCTCCGTTATTCCGTGTCTTATATAAAATGGTGTTAGCTGCTATTAAATCAGTGTTTAATGTCACATTGAATTATTTTATATAGTGCAGTAATGCCGTGTATTTGAACTGTCAACGAATGCAGGTCACTTTGACATCTGCAAAATTAAGTTGATGAACGCGTTTTCGAACAATACGTGCGCATGCGCCTATCCTCTGCGACCGTTGTGATCAAACACCCCCATGAGCAAATTGGTCACTAATACTCTTCACAATCTCACGTGTGCGGTGGTCTGCAGAATGAAGACCTAAAGGTCAATGAAGGTGACCACAACAGAATTGCATTTCCCTGCACTTGGCATCAAGCATAATGAGATAAAAATATTGAAAGAGGTGGGTTTTGTTGAGGAATGATTACGGAAATGAGGGTCCAGTCTGTTCAATGATCATTAGTTTATCTCAACAGTCAATCTACAGGATTAATTAATTAGTTATTAGTACGATCAATTAAATTGATGAATCTGGCTGAAGAAGGAATATTATGTATGTGTGGACGGATGGACAGAGGGATGGATGGATGAATCGATGGACGAACGGACGGATGGATGTATGGATGGATGGACGGGCGGACGGACAGACGGATGGATGGATGGGATGGATGGTTCGATGGACGGACGGACGGATGGATCGATCGACGAACGGATGGATGGATGGTGTGTGTGGATTATGTAGGTTGATAGATGGATTGATAAAAATATAAACATAACCACACAAAGAGACAGATCGAGCGATGGGGAGGAAGAGTGGGAAAGAGAGAAATACAAAAGCAACCAGGCAGTTTGCTGTAAAGAATCGTGATACTGTTATTTCGATCATTTATTGTATCTAACCTGAAAGTTGCAATACGTCAATAGAACAGTTAAGTATATTTTACAGGTGTATATAATTACCTCCTACTGAGTATTTTTTGTTTTAAACTTTACTACATGACGCAAATCCAGTTGTGAAAATAGATGCGATTTGCATATTTAATGTCATCAGCTGTTTTAGACGTATTGATTGCCTGTTTTCTTTAATCTAATGTTAAATCCACGTACGCACGTTGCACTTTTTATTTCTTTTTTTTTGTAATACAATGCGTTTTGGAAAAGTGTATCTTCAATAATAAACCTTAAAACATTTGTATTCCATTTGTGTCTGTCTATTCGTATAATTTTTATTATTAGTGTATATACGCGTTAGTGTTAGTGTGGGTGCGAGCGTGCGTGCGTTCGTGCGTGCGTGCGTACGTGCGTGCATGCATGCGTGCGTGTGTGTGTGTGTGCGTGCGTGTGTGTGTCTGTGTGTGTGTGAAATATTTCTGGTTATAATTGTGACTATTCTTGTTCACCTTTTTGTCCTTAATCAGTCGATATTGACAATGATCAAATAATACAGCGCAGTATCATTCCTTTCCTTCTATTTTAATCAACAAATCACTCCGCACGTCTTTGGTTCTCATATTGCAGTTGTTGTTTTTCATAACAGCGTATATAGGAACGTTTTAAAGGATACTCAGAACATTATTTCTCTCAGGCAGTTACACAACGGCTTTAGAGGAACATGCATAATAAATTTTATACATTTGACAAAACAGGCAAACCATTTTTAGAATATGTATAGTTTTAATGTATTATATAATTATCTTTGACTTTTTGTAGAATCACCCAGTGTTTGTGCCTGCACCACCATCTCAATCACTATCACTCAAGACAATTCTAGATTTCAGAGTGTTTTCTATTCATACGAAATATTCTTCTGTATATAGGTCTACAGATTTCAATAAAAAAATTAAATTAATACCAACATTTTAATAACCACATTGTAAAAGGGGATGTTTGAATTACATTTAAAGAGTTTCTTCAGCCTTGACGTACTTACGCATTATACGTTGATATGCATGATATTGGAACAACATAACATAGAAACATTTAAACAATATTTCTGTAATCAAATTATAGTCACGCATTTCTTCAAAATTAATGATGTTTTGAAGCACATTTCTATTGTCACAAAACAACTCAAATTTAAAAAATAATTTATAAAATTTTTTATATCAAAAACTAAATCAACGATGATTAGTTTTATAATTGAGAAAATCAAACAAAGACGCTGATTGTAATTAAACTAGAGTTATATGAGACATCGATATTGATTGGATACGACCATTCAAAATAATTTACACCTAGCCTGCAAGACATAGTTGGGTTCGGGGTATGTTCTCGAATGATTTTAATTTGGATCGCACATGAAACTAAGCTTGTATAAACAAAGTTTGAAATGGTGATTGGGGAGGAGGGTACCAAATGTTATAAAATTATTTTCCAACATTTGGAAAGAATTAAGTAAATATTTTCAGCAAACCTCTTGATTTGACCGTCATATTTGGAACGAACTGACATCCCCTACCCACTTCTTGGCTTTTACGGGTATACAGGGATGTGATGCCATGTCTGAAAGTGTCTGGGTCGTATTGTGCTCCAAAGTGATATTTATGAAAATGACACCAACCATCGGTCTTTAAACTTGACGCTTTTGTTGTTGTTGTTTGTTATTTGTTTGTTGTTGCATTTTTGTTGGGGTTTTTTTTGGGGGGGGGTGTTAGTGGTGGAGGGGAGTTGTTGGGGGTATTGGTTTTTTTTAATTCATTAAAATTGTTTTGTTTTTTTAATTCATTAAAACACTGTTTCAAAAATAGGGAGGCTAGTTACTCATTCCATTTCTTTAAATCTGCCACTGTGATAGGGAAAAAAACCTGCATTGCATTTATTTCAATACTGTACTAAGCGAGACAACTCTAACACTCTACTTGTACCGTAGTATATATTATTGTATAGATTTGCGTATTGATTGCAGCTTATTAATTTAAAATATATAAATTAATTAATTAATGAACAAGCGAATGGAACTATTAGTTTACAAAAAATAGTAAAGGCAAAGGATTCACGTATGTTCTTGAAAATTAGTTTAGGAAGGGGAAAAGGGGTCTTCTGCCTGTTATTTTAATATTGTCCTTAATAGACACCAATCCCACATCCTAACCAATACACACACATACAATCATCATTCTACCAACCAAAAATGCCTGTCTTTTCGTCTAAGACAACTACAAGAGCAAGGTATATAGTAATTATATTGCACGGACGGGATTGGTGTTACTCGATCAGTGTCGTCATGTATCATATCACCGTATAGTATCACCAGCATCAAAATCAACACCAGCACAAATGTGTTTATTAATTTTGAGAATCGTTTGAATACAAGTCACCACCGAGCACATAACACTCCAGTCAACCAATCTATAGTCCCAGGTGGCTTGGAATAGCCATCAGTTTCTTTGTGGCCTCACATCAGCCTTGACCGCCGTGGCCAGTGGCCTGACCATCTAGCCGTATGATGTTACTGACCGGAATCTCTCGGACACGGTGATGTCAAGAGTTTAAACTCTTGGCAGAATGTTGGAACACAATACAAGAATAGTCGAGTTTCACAGATATCAGTGGGTTATAATCCACTATTTGATTCTTTACGTCTTTTTAATATACATTAATCATCTGCTAAATGTCAAACATTTGCAAATTATGACACGTAATCGTGTGTGAGCCAGCATCCGACTGGTTTTGAACCACGGTCTTCAGCTTGAAAGTCTGATGTCCTGTCACTGGACCACCGATACTCACTTCTTTACATGGATGACTGTTATTTGATGGTCTACTAATTGTTTGGTTTCTCATCTGTTACA
The DNA here is from genome assembly GCA_032355785.1 of Symmetromphalus regularis. Lineage (NCBI taxonomy): Eukaryota > Metazoa > Mollusca > Gastropoda > Neomphalida > Neomphalidae > Symmetromphalus > Symmetromphalus regularis. The sequence continues at coordinate 17,555 of JAULBS010049820.1, forward strand.
TAATATATGTATACCAATGTAATGAAAATTATTAAAATATATGAGAACTTTAACATGGTTGGAGTAGGGTTTATTGTTATGCGTGTGCTGCTAAAACCAATCTTCTTGTAGACTTGCATGGATTAGTTCTTGTATGCTTGGGCGGATGTAAAAATGGGAGGGGGAGGGTGAAAATTATTTATGACCAAATTATATAGGCAATGCCTGTGATAAGATGTCATGACATTTTGATGGTACATATGTTTAGGTTAATACATATTATTAATGTGAGTGAAATATTAGACTATAATGTAAAATAAACGAGTATTTTATCTGACTAATGGAGAAAATGTAGTTCACACTACTATATACAGCTATAATATTATATAATAACCTGCACTAAATAATCACAGGAAACAAGCTTGTAAACACTTGACCTGCGATATGGGTTATTATTTGGTGAATCAGACAGCCTCTAGGATGCAGAAATTGTTGAAGAGATTCGAAAGACATTTAAAGATTGTTAAGCTTGTCGAAAGTTACAAGAGAAACAGTAAAGTGGCAGAAGGGGGTTCGGACTCCCTTCTCCTATATTCGCTAGTCAGCTAGTCAGTCAAACGATCAGTGAACTGTTTAAGCATCTGTCCTTGATAAGATTATTTTTGTTCTGTGGGTCGTTGAACTATTTATTGCATTACCTGCCAATTTGCACAGACATGTTAATACTGCAAAATCTTTCTTGCGTTTAGTACCAAATAGCTAGCAGTCGCTCGTTGCACTAGTTTTAGCGCTTCATGTTAAAGCCAATGACAACGTTTGGAAGCAGTTAAATTGCTAATTAGCGTCCGCGAAGTTTAGCGTGTCCTGGACGTGTAGCTTATGCATAGCCTATGAATTTTCCCGTGTTGTGAACTTTGATGTAGGGGTATGGGGGCTTGTTGATGGGTAGCATTTGTTTCTAAGAGATTCGCAGACTTAAAGACTGGAGAGAATAGTAATACTAATACGGCAACTCTTATTGATAAGCAGCAAGGAATATTTTATATGCACTATCTCACAGACAGGATAGCACACACCATGGCCTTTGATAAACCGGTTGTGGACCACTGATCGATGTACACACCTACCCAATGAGCCTTGTGGAGCATTAACCATGGGTTGGAGCCGATACTGAGAAAAAAAAATCCCTTGCCTTGACTAAGATTTGATGCCGGTACCTACCAGCCGTGAGTTCGATAGCTTAATCACTGCACTACAGGAGCCGGTAGAATGATGTCCAAGAGCCATGGTTTAAATTGGTTAGGTATGGGTGTAGAATAGGGGTTGGGATTGAGTGCATATTTTAGTCTGGATGGGGAATATTTAATGGCACAAGTTAATTTTTCTTTTTATTTTATGAACAGAAAAACAAACAAATATTAAGATGTTATGGCGTTTATTAGCAGGTTAACCCTGATTCCTCCCCCAACTTCCACTCTGCCATTAATAATTAATAATTCGTTACTATTTACGTGTAAATCACATTAAACGTTGGATACGATATAAAAAACAGTGTCATTGCAGAATAAAGTAATGAAAATCAAATTGTCCTCAAACTGCCAGATCAATACGCGGACTGTGTCCGAATTTGACCCTTTGGACAGCAGTACTATACTGGCCTCAATGTGACCTGGGGTCTCCGTCAAAGCTGCATTGCCGCCACTGACAGATGCAACTAAAACGGGCACACAGAAATGAAATCACTTTTGCAGACATCACCTTAAGAATATGGCGTCTTGCGGCGTGACGCGAATTCACCACTCTGCGGATTGTGCGTCAAACTCTTCCAGTGACAAATGAGATTGTCTTGTTAACAAAGGGGGCTGTGAGGAACATCTGGGTACAAAATTAACTTGTCAAAAGAAAGTTCTTGTATTCTGTTAGGGTTATAAAACATTTAAAACATGGGTAAATCAGAAAACCTCTAAACTCCTCTACGGAGATTATGACTACGTGTGCACTCTTATAATGTGTTGAGATACGTTTTTAAAATACGAGTACACCTGTAGGTATATTCATATCCTTTATTGCGGTTATGACTACATTTTAATTCATATTATCCAGAGATACGATTTTGAAACATTAGTAAATTTGAAGATCCACTAAAATTCTCATTTGTGCTTGTGACTGCCTTTGGACTCATTATGTGCAGAGACACGGTTTTGAAGTACCGTACTGGTAAACCTGCAGACGATTCAAATGCCCTATTGTAGTTATGACCACATTTGGATACTGTCCTTGTGCACATTGTTCTTTGATGTTGTTCATTGGAAAATAGATTATTAAAACTGTTTTCGCCACAATAAACATTTATGTACTGTTTAGTTTGTTGAAGGTATATACGCCACATTTAAACAAGCTAGTTATAAATGAGTAAATAACATGATAAAAATACACATTTTTAATATTTACAAGTTATGATGCTGACGGCTGTTTTTTTTTTAGACATGTAGATGTTGGGTCAGGAAGAGGATCCAGGAAGTTAGCAGTAGTACGTAAATACAATGGGTCATCAAACGCGATGAACCATATTGGTGGAAGCATAAAGTGTCTAAGTAGTTGCTGTTTTACAAGTTTGCATAATATGTGATTTTTTTACTGCATATCATCAAGACTACGACAAATGGCCAAAGTACTAAATTATACCCCACATGGCGCCATATTCTGAGCTAACCACCAGGCTTGATGACTTGCGCTCCAGCACATGAGCAAATCATATACTCAGCAAAAATCACAGTGACTCAGTCTTTGTAGAACTTTGTCCTACTCATTGTCAGAATAATATATCAGAATGACAAAACAACGTGGCCTATGGTAACTCAACCTTTGTAGACTTTTGATCTACATGAACCTGTTATACAAATCTCTGAAATATACGATAAAGTTGATTATTGAATGTTAAATTTGCTGCATATTCACCACCTGGCTGTTCTTATGATTGGTAATACGATCACGTTTCGTAAACATGTGATATCATCACCGTTTTGACAATATATCTGGATCTTGACTAAACTTCTCTTAGTTTCTGCCTTGTACAGAGATAAAGGTTTCAATTAGACAACACTTGTTTCATATTCCAGTTAGAATCATGTCAGAGAATATTCTCCGAGGTATAGGCTACTATAGGATCAGTTTGGAATTATAGCGATAATTTCCGAGACGCGGCTTTATTATTATTATTTATTTATCTATTTATTTATTTTATTATTGTTATTATTTATTTATTATGGAGCAATAAGAGATGCAATACTTCTGCGTACATGTATCCCAAACATTAAGAGATCGCTACATTAATAACAAACTAAACATTAAATGTATATTATTTTACCATTAAGGATATATAAATTATTATTATTTAGATTTCAACACAAATGTGAATATTAAACAATCAAGTGCATAAACGACCAGAATAAAACTAGCTGGAGAGTTTCATTTACTGATTTAGTGAAATGCAACCGTCAGGCTTGGCTTTGGTACTACAAATATAACCAATCAAATGAGTCGTGACTACTGACTGATGAAAGATATTTTGAGCGTGGTCAATTTTTCCACCAATCAGAATGCTTGTGCACGAGGTTTGAAGAACAAAATGGAAGCTTTGTAGTGTTATGTTTAGTATTTGCTTGTTTTAGTCAATATTTACAATGATAATCATGGAAAGAACTCGTCACATAAGTGCTGTAGATAAAATAGACAATTTGCGAACATTTGTCAAGCAAGATTTGAGGGATATGGGGATTAAATTGCCAAAAAGTAAAAAAGCAAAGAAGCTAAACAACTCTCGTGCATTTTCGCAGGTAATTCATTGTCGAGGTTGTTTCCCCACAGTAATTAACGTTTGTAATATGTTTATGTTTATCGACGAACGCCTGTAACTAATCATGTTGCAAATGGATCGAAATGTGTTTTGTTTAATCAACCAAAAGTGAATAATTGAAAATACACAGAGTGATCCTGAAGACGAATTGCCCAAACTCCAAAGGGCCAAGTCACCGAAATAAATTAGGCTAGTATAGGCTATACTCTTATAGACTAGTCTACACTAGTTCAAGCACTTAAACCTAGTGAAATGCATTATTTTCATCTGTTTTTTATTTTTATTTCACAGGGTCTAAGGTTGGAATGCCATATTCAATATTATAGATTGAACTGGCTTTAGCAATTGAATCGCTAGAAAACTGATTTGAACGATTTCGGTGGGAAATGTATAAACTATTTAAAAAAATGACCACTCACCTTGTAGAATAAATTTTCTAAAATCATCCGAACAACACATTTATCCATTTTGTATGAATACACATCCTGCACAACAGCTAAATAACATTTTAAATTCTTCGTGGCAACAATGGCCATCACTTGGATGGGTCTTTATAAAAACTATAATTCTTTACAATGTGGAATCTGATTATTTTTTAAACATTATTGGTACCAGGCGACAAACCGCCTCAAGTGGACGATGTCTATTGGATTCCACATTAATTCCACTGGAGGCGATTTGTCTCCTTGTACAAATATTTTTTATACATAATCCGATTCTGCACTGTAATGAATTATAGCTTTTATACTGACTTAAAAACTATAATATAGTAAATGGTGCTCAACACTTAGATATAAAGGCTATGCTCTGAGAAAAACAGATGAAAATAATGCATAGCCCGAAGTCTTAAGTGCTTGGACTAAGTCTACACTAGTAATTTGAGACAATAAGTGTATGTAATAAAATAACATACATGGTTAAAATGAGCCTTATTAAATCATATTAAAATAACACTTATTAAACTACCTTATTATAAGGATATGATAAGGTGGTTTGTCCAGATTACTTTTTTAGATTGATTATATAGGTGTGGAACATTTGGATGTCTTTCTGTCAATGTAAGATGGAGTGGAGGGGGTGAAGCTTTGACTTCTGTTATAATAATTCAGTATAGACTGACACAGGAGTTAATGCAAACATATTTTTTTAAATAATGTACATTGTAGTGCCAATTCTATTTGTCAATTATGCTGAAATAACATTTCTCTTATACATCAACAGGGATTTATCATACACATAAAACTTGCATATAGGGTACACTAAAACTTAACTAAATCCGCAGATGGGATAAATTTTGATTAAATCACATAGGGTTTACCAATTTGAATTTTGAGAGGTCATGGCATCTGATCAGACTGAACTATTTCTACAACAGTTGTATTTACTTGTTCTCAGAAAGGACTGTGTTGCCATAAGCACACTTTTAATCCTTGTGCTTTTTTGTTTTTCTTTGTTATTTTCACTTGCAAAAGAAAATTTCCCTGTAACTGAGTGTAAGTAAACTATAACATGGTGTAATAAATAATTATGAAACTCAATCCCATAGAATTCTGATTATTTTACATCTCATGTGTTTTATATCTGAAACATAGCATAACCTCTTATCCACTTGAAACTCAGCGCTTCGTGCCTATGTCTGATGTTCACTAACGGGGCTTTCCCCAGGATGCTTTTAAGGCGCTTACATTTTCAAAATTAATTTTCATTCATAGATAATTTGATCACAGAAAAAAAGAAAAAAGGAAGACTAAAAGTGTGACATGCATAAGTTAAACATTTTTTCATTAAAAATGGTCGTCTTTGTTTCTTTATCTCGCCAATGCCACTAATCAGTTAACTGTTATTTCAAAACATTAATCCTTCTATTTTTCATAGATCCCCATATGTGACCCCCACTAAGCAATCTTATTTAAGTTCGACATAAACTACAAAACATACCTAAAACAAAAAATGTAATGTTCAGAAAATCTATTAACTAAAAACTATAAAGTTAAAAAAAATAAAAAAGGAAACCACCGTTTTTGTTCGTTAATATTAATTAATATTTTTAAATAATAATTTATTGTCTTTATAACGGTAATTCAGTAACATGA
>JAULBS010049907.1:0-23481 GCA_032355785.1 Symmetromphalus regularis
AAGTTATGATAAATATATTTATAAAATAATAACCGCGTACCATAGAAATACATTATACAAATAATTACCTAACACCCTTATGTTTATATGAATTCTGCAGCAAATAAAACATGGCGGTGTAAGTAACGCCGGCTCGAAATATTAAAAAATTACTTTTGTCTGCCGTTTTAACCATTTGGAATCAATGGACAAACCAACCCAGACAAAAAATAGGACATTTTTTTATTTCTAAAAATATCAAAATTAATGAGGTAAGTTATATATTTTGTTTTTTATTCGTCAAAAACAATGTTCCAAGTAGCGCAAACAGACTATAGTACTATATGAAATAAAATTTTATTTATTTACCAATTTTTAATAGGACAAGACAAATGTATTATCACATTTCTTGATGTACTTAAAGCCTAGAAGATGTAAATTAATGAGCAAGAGCAAATAACAGGTCTTTTTTATTTGTTTATTAATATGTCAATCCTAATAGCTAAAAGTATGAAAGAGAAATTTAAACATAATTTTACATTTAGATTTTTTTTTCTTACCCCTGACATTGCATAAGAGTAGATATAGATAGATATTTCAAAGCCTACATGTATCTATATTGGAAAAACAAACAACTGTTTTATGGACAAACCAAGTAAGCTGGGAATATTAATGTAATCATATTTAAGTGTTAGAAAAGAAATGTATTGCTATTGGACTGGGGGGGTGGGGGGTGGGGGCAGGGAATGGGGTCAGTAAATTAATGAATGTTGAAATGAAACAACATGTTTTGTTTATATGACAGTTTAAAGATTGTCTTATTACACTGTAATTTACAGAAACATAAGGATGATAAACCACGAAAATCATCTTCAATAATGGCTAGTCTTTGCTCAGGAAAATCATCGTCCAAGGTTTGGCCAGCATGTTTGTATGAGATTATGTAATATCAACAGAGAAGCTTGAAACGCTTGTCCTGAAGAGCATGAAATTGTCTAGTCTGTTGTTATATTGTTATTGTCCACAAAGTGGTGAAATCATCTAGCATTTAGTCTATTGTCAAATATTGAAATTATGTTGTTTGTTATTGTGAAAGGCAAAATGTTTATTCTAAAAGCCATCATGTAGTCTTGTTCTCTTGTGAGAAGCAAGAAAATGTTGTTCTAACCGCTATAACATTGATAGATGGCTGTCTTGAAGGACATACAATTGACTGCTGTTTTGAGAAACCAGCCACTTCCAATGTCTTTGGTCTTGATCGATAGAACATTGTCTTGTTTAACCTGTCAAAAGGCATGAGAGAGTGTAACAGTTGTCTTCTGTTTTGAAGGTTTTATCTGCAGTTCTTAGAGGTGTGGAATAATGTCTGGGATTCTAACAGACACTAAATAATCTTTATTTCTTTTGGAGAATGACACTATCTAGTGTTCCAAACAGATGCATCAATTGTCTTGTTCAGGCACATGTTAACCAATCATGAAGTGTCATTTGAAAACGGACAACTTAGTGTTGACTGGTTGTCATTGTTTAGTGATAGATGTGAATGAATATGTTCCAGTGTTAAATAGCATTTTGGAAGTCAAATACAAGTTGACTCGAGCACTGTTTGCTTTCTTGTTCATACAAGTGATAAATATTTCAGTTGCTCACAAATATTACAAGTGTGCAGAAACAGACCAACCAAAACTTTAACCTGCCCCAATTTCTGCTAGTACTCGAGACTACAGCACAGTATATAATAAGAAATTCATTCCAAATGATCATCAAATGTGGTTTTTTAGTTTATATTGATAATAATTCTCACAAATGGATGAAATGAGGAAATAATATCATGAAAAAAAATCACTTTGGGGGTAATATTTTTTTAAATTGTCAAAGTTTTTATTCGAGAGAACTGTTACTTTTTGCACACCTATATTATCTTGATTTGTAAGTGGGCATTGCATTTTGAAATGTACCTTGTTGCATATTATGTTAACTGAAAGCACCTACTGGATGTTGAGCATTATTCTTTACCATCAGCAGATACTATATTAAATTTTGTTCATCTTGCCTTTGCGAGAAATTGTTTTTAAACATATATTTATTGTATTGTCAGTACTGGTATTGTTAAACCTGTATCTAAGGGACATCATTTAAATAAAATAAGTTGATTCTGTGTAAACTGCACAATTTTCATGTCTCATTCAGTGACAGTGTATTTGTTATATAAATACAAGTGGCAGTAACCTTTACGTGATTAGATCATTGGTGTTTAGATAAGAGTTCACTGTATTGTCTGTATAAACAGCCTTAGCCTTTAAAGGATCAGTGGGCTGGGAGAGGAGTGGTTTTTAATAGACTTTCTTCTTCAGCCCCAGTAGGTTGTATTTGGTAATAACTTACGTACCCCAGCCCCCAATAATGATACTTTGTAAAAATAATTCATACCATATACATTTTTTACAAAGTTGTCCCTGAATGCAGGTTTTTCTGTATGCATTGCTTGTAAAAACAACTTCCTTGTTTGATATAGCATGATATTGGTAGTGTTGTCTAGTTTTGTGTTGCAATATGTTTAAAAGTAAGTGTATGGCCCGGTTTTGTGTGTGTTTTTAGGCTAATATTACTAATCTTTTGAATGTACAGTGTTAGTAAGAATTTTTTCAAGCATTGCAGAAGGGGATTTGTGCAGCATCTTTCCAGGCTTTCTAAGATCTTTCATAGATACATAGGTTGTTTGTTTTTGGGTTTATTTTTAACCAATCAAACCATAACACTATGACTGGTGTGTAAAAGGCTGCTGTGCTGGTTTTAGGTGTTTAGATGTCCTTTATTTTATTTTATATATATATATATATATATATATATATATATATATATAAAAATTGTATTGAGCTTGATTGTTAAATAGTATTTGCTTTCACAGCATACTAAAATTGTGATATTTTGAAAGATGTTTTCTTACTAAAACAGAATGGGATTGAAGTAACTTCATTGACCACCATACTGACTTAGGTAGTGACAGGCCTGTATTACAGAGGTCTATCAGTGTCATTAAGCAGGTACAACAAACATCCTACTATACAAGTCCTTCTGCAGAATATGTATGTTAAACTGCTGATCTTCTAATATATTATACAATCATGAATGAACACTACTTTGGAAATTTTGTCTTGTACTCTGTACATACAGCATTTGTCTCAAGTAACTGATTCTTGCTTTCAGATTTTATCATGCTTTGGAGGATGAACTATTTTCATCTGTTTCATATTGGTTTGGAAAATTGAATCTTATCTCATAGAATATTGTATCCATCAATTCTTGAAAATAAAAATCTGATCTAAGTGTTTGGTGGCTCAAACCTTGTATTGTGTGTTAACTGATGCATAGAATACATTATTTTTTCTTTTTCTTTTTGCATTGCAATATTGGCAAACTTAGTTTCTTGAGTTATGTGTCTCTCTGAGACTGGATTGGATTTGTTTTCTAATTTTAAAATCTTTGATGTGAAGTATACTAATGACTTGTTTTTTCTCTTGGTAAATAACTAATATATCAGTTGTCTACACTGTACATTGCATTTTAGATGCATTTCACTTCTGAAACAAAACTTATAAATGATGCATGATCCCCTCAGTTTGATGTTTGGATTTCAGCATGCATTTGCTATCATTGGTGATTTTATTCAGTATTTATTTACATTGTTCAACTTAGGTTTCAACTCAGTGAAATTTTATTTGGTGGTTAGGATTCAAGTGTCGCTCTGTTGTGTGATGAGGTGTTAATAGCTATTTGCACGACTATTGTGATTACAGTCATGTGACATAAGTGAAAATAGAGAGCATGAAATATGCATGGTCTGCTAATGTTACTGTTAAATATGCAGTTCAGACAGTGAAATCATAATTCACTTAAGTTTAATTGTAAATTTTATCTTTAATGTTGTAAATCATTTCATAAATTTTTCTAAACCACACTTAATTATGGATATCCTTGATTTATGGAAGTTTATAACCTTAATATAAAAAAATGATTATGAAAAATTGAGAAAATATTGAAAGAAGTGCATGTAAAATAAAAATTGATCTCTGATTAAACTATGGAAATAATGAGATTCCCATCAGTTGATATTGTTCTCTGTCTCTAGTACTTTATGAGAAATCTCTAACGCATTGAGTGTATTAAAAGTATTTTATAATGAACCATGTGAACTTCAGGATGAAGATGACATTTCATCATCTAAAGAATCCATTCCAGGCAGCAAGGCTGCTGCTGGTGCTGTAGCAGATAAGGTTAGATGGATGTACATATAGTTATGTGTTTGTCGTTGCTCATATACAATCTGCCTGACAACACATTGCAAATGTCAGGCATTATTTATATACATGTACATATACAGTAGAATTATGTTGGCTCGAACATCCAATGGTCGAACCTACCGGTATTGTTGAACTAAGTCCCGATTTTTTTACTCTATTAATCCCTGTTATTTTATTGCTGATCGGTCGAATACCTTTGGGGTTGAACAGAAGCTTTTTCTCAAACCAATTTATTGGTCAGAAAAGTAAAATCAAACATGTTTAGCTTGAATGACTAAGTCTATCTGTAAGAAATATGAAGTAAGTTATTAAAAATTCGGAATTAAATTTTTTAGTGGAACAAATTAATCTTAAATCATATGCTGACTTCTGTTGTTTATTTAGCATCTGTCAGTAATAATTTTTCAAGCAGCAGATAGAAACACAGACATGCTAATTACGGTACTGGACACAATGTATCTGATGTAGCAGTCTTGGCGTAAGGTGGCCCAAAAACAATAGCTAATTGTTTCCGTCATACTAGCTGTAACAATGACCCAACTGAATGAAAATGAAGACAACAAACCAGGTGACGATTTGCCTCTGGCATGCTTGGCAGAACTCTGTATCAAAAGCAGGAAGTGATTCTACAGCGGCCTAATAAAGAATGACATTTTAAATCAATTAATATTTCTAGAAACAGATTTCTAATGTGTTTGTTACTTTGTTTATTTTACGATGATTAATAATTGTTACAAATGTACGTGTATATCTGATTGACATCTGACGGCAACTTAAGTGATTTGAACGATCTTGTCCAAGCCGGTTTTAAGGAAATATGGGAGGTTGTCAGATTGATCGTTGCTTATGAGAGCACCTGACAATGACCGAATGCATGTTTTGGACTACCTGATAAGTCGAACAGATTTAAATGCATAAACAGTATTTGAGGCAATGAAATTCTTCTGTATATGCAACTTACATGCAAAATTGGGGCACTTCTGTTTTTTCTTTTTGTATTGATAGGTGAATGAAGATAATATTTATTGTTTTATTGATCACTGATAAATTAATTTAATGTTACATGTACCTATACGCACTAAGGCTCATTAATTGTTCCCAGAATACCATGATGAGAATATAGGAGGTGCCTAACTTACAGATCTTTAAAACATTTTTGGTGGCATAACATTTCATTTAGTCAACATATCAAACAATGACTACTGATTCAGACTATTTATGAATGTTAAGACTAAACAAGTGCATGTAGTATGTAGTACATGTACATGTATATATGTACACAAAAGAACTTGAAATTGTCCAAGACTTCATTTTCATACTTGACTGGCTTCATATTGTTAACTTGATTACATTATTCAGAGTATAACATTTAAACAGAATTTTCTTTGTCGACTGTTTACAGTAATGTGTGTATTTATCATAATAAATGTATTTATTGCTGGTGTTTGCAGACTACTTTGTGGTATAAAATGATTACTTCTCTTTTTCATTCTTTCCTTCATTTTTTTTTTTTTGCTATACTAATAGTTATAGTGGCTTTATAAACATTAAAATTTATAATTGTTTATCATTAATATTCATTAATAAAAATCCTGTTTTCGTGATAACTTGACCACCTTTGGATGTATTTTGTTTTCATGATAACCTTCAAATGATTATTTATCCTTTGTATTTTTTTTCAGGACATATATTTCTGACAGTGTTTAGGTTCATAGTTTGAATGGCCACATGGCCAGTAGCTATGGTACATTTGCCTGTTTGTATCATTTATATCTGAGTATCAGAAATCAATCAACACTTGGTGTTTTTTTGTGTCTGTGTGTGTGTGTGTTATTAAAATTGTAGTATTGGAAGTGGTGAACATAATGAAATGTGACTGAGTTAAAGGATTTATTGTTTTTGATTACTATTGATCATGGGTTCTGTTGACTGGTTTAGCTCACAGAAGAAGTAATATACTACAACTAAATTTATATTTGATACAGGATGGTTATGGTCCAGGTGTTGGTGTTGGTGTTGGTCCTGGATATGGAGCCGGGGCAGGAGCCGGTGGACCTCTCATGGCTGAGATGGGCGATGAGTCGTTTGTTGATCGCAAGATGTTCTTCATGCCTGTCACACCTCCAGTAAAGGTTACGTTTTAAAGTTTTTCCTCTAGCAATCTATATGTATATTGTGACTTATGCAGAACTGAAAAGCAAACTTATACAAATTTCACTGTTGTCTTTATTGTTGCTTAGTAAAATGTTAGCAAAATACCAAACAGATCATTAGATAATAAATTATTGACTTACGTTTTAGGTACTAAAGATTAATTGATTTGGTTTGGTTGTTGGTTTAATGACCCCATGCACAAAAAATAAACATCGGCTATTGGGGTCTAATGATTAATTGAATAAACGGTAATTCATACATTATTTATAAATGTTTTAATTAATGTGATATCAGAATAATAATGAAGAAAAGACAAAGTGGAAATAATAGCTTTATGTATCTGTGTATAAGTAGGTACTACCAGGCAAAATTTATCTATTAAAACAAATGAACAAATACAGTCATTTGATAGACCCTGGTAACACAAATAACCATGGAAAATGGTCAAGGGTCTATCTTATTTTCTTTCTGATTTTGAGATACACTACTTCAGACTTTGATAATTCTGGAGCATTTTTTGTTAAAAATTGCCATTTTGAATAAATTGTAGTGTTTGGAATTTTGTATTTCTGTAACTAGAGAAGAGAGAAAGCTGAAATTAAGAAACCCAACAGTGCTGGTAAAATTCAAGAATCAAGTGAAAGATTGGAGCTGTATCATTTACCAATTTGTAATAATGGGTACCTGAAGTAGGGCCAAAATTGGCAAATCTGAAGTGTTATTTTTTGCCAAAAAATTAAGAACTTCAGTTCTGTAAAATCTGAACCATCAAACATGCAGTCTTGAAATTATATGAGCTTGTCAATCATAAACAAGTCTATATAACTATTAAATTGCAGATGAATATGTGAATTTCTTATGGTTTGATAACATTTCAAATTTTAACACACTACAAGTAAGTGTTTCTCTGTTGACAAATCCTGGTAATTTTGTTGTCCGATTATTAATGTTGTAATAGTTGTTTTTATCTGTATGTATTTAATTTTATTTTATCGTGTCTTTATAATTTAATGTTTTTCCTCTAATTAATTTTTCCATATATATATATAAATGATGTTGCCATTTTAATAGGGACAGTTTAAATGACTTTTAATCTTGTATTTTAAATAATGCACATGCACACTGTCACCTTGCTTTGAACTAGACGTGATGAAACACAATGCGAAGTTAAAAAACAGCTAAACTGATGAAAATAATTAATAATTGCAGACGTTCCACACATTATTAGTAGCAAAAAACGTTGTGCTCTGACAAACCAGAAGTCTGATTTTCTGCCCATGACTGCATTAATTTTCTCATCGAACTTTGGCAAATATTGCAAAATAATCGGTAAAAACAGTAAAGTTTATCACAAATACTCAATATTCTTTTTTATAAACAGCTAAATAATAAATTCAAAGCAGAAAAACAATTTGTCGAATAGGTGCAATGCTCCCGAAGGATTTGAGAGGGGTGCCCCTCTTTAGCGTGAATGTGCATCTCGTTGCTTAATCGTACAAACATGATGATTATATGGTTCAAAAGAGGAGAAGTTCGTCTTTTTTCACTTAAATTGTTAAAGTTCTGTGACCCGAGACTCATGTGTAATAAGAGAGTAAATTTTGGTAATTTTTTCAACGCCACGTTTTGTCCTCTATACTGGAACTGAGAAATGGAATTTATACCAATCAAAAGTGGTGTCTCTCATCTCTTTAGTGACATATTTTCTATTTTTATTCACAACTACAATGTGATACGCCAATACCAATAACGGGGCAACCCCAGTTTGAGTAATCGAGCTGAGCGTGACAACGCGTCGCGCTGAGCGTGACAACGCGTCGCGCTGAGCGTGACAACGCGTCGCGCTGATCGGAAAATGCGTTTTGGTGACCATTTGTTTTTATCAAAAGTCACAAAGTCATCTTTCACACAACAAACAAACAAATGACTCACATTAAAAGAGCAAAAAAACCACTTTATTCACATAATCCATTTCATAAAGGTTGGTTTTGATTTAGTGGAACAAAATTGCAGTAGAAAATGGTTAATTTGCCTGAAACAGAAAATTGTTATTAGTTTTAATTGGTGTTTGGTAGTACCTAGTATAAGTATCTTTGACACATGTTTATAGGATTAACTTTCAGTTTATAGGAAGGAAGACAAAAATGGAAATGGTTTTAAAAATTAAACTTCAATAAAAAGACAAATATTTTTTGGATTTGCTTAGTCAGTTTGGTAACTGGCAATCATATAGTAACTAAAAATGAATTAAATAATTTTGTATTTAGTAGATTAAACATTACATATGTATATTAAAAAGGCAGTTTATTATTGATTCATTTAAAAGGTCTGCTTTCATTATTGTTAATTTATTTAACACTAATGAAGTGTTGATTTACTCATATTTATATATACTTGTAGGAAGAGAAAACCGACAACAAGATGAAGACTGGCCTTGACCTCTCCGATGACACTATGCCTTTCTTTGCTCCGTCTGCTACCAGTACAACTGGTCGACCTGGCAAGGTTCCACCTCCTGTTCCTGTGAAAGGCTCGTCCAGAGGTGTATTTGATTCAGAAGACCGCACTGGAAATGTGAAAACCGACATTGTAAGATTTTGCATGTTGATGTCACTTGTCTTGTTGTCAGTTGATCATTTATCTCTGTGGTATTTTTCATTCACTATGCACATGGATTTTAGTTTGGATTAGAGAAAAATGGTAAGAATATTTGGTGTCAGGCAAAAACATAATTTTTCTTCTCTGAATTTTTCATAAAATATATACAGTCAACTACCGTTGTGTGGATAATGAAGGGGACCGGGGGGAAATATTGACTTATCCAAATATCGACACAAACATTAAGAGAAAAATGTAAAAATAAAAACAAACAAACGTGAAATAGAGAAACAAAGATAAATCGGAATTTCCCAGTGAATAATTTAACAATGAATAAGAACACATTTTTTTTTGCATTTTCTCAAAAGTGGGAGGGGTTGAATATGAGTTTTGTTTTTTATTTTGTTGACTTCGCTAACCATGTGACGTTACTGCTGCGTTGAAACACTGATCTGATGTCACATATTTTTAGCAGTATATCCAAATCCCATTTACATCGCTAAACGTGTTAGTTTCTTAAAATTCAATATTTTCAACCGATATCATTTAATGACACGTTTTGGCGACTTCAGTCTCATAATTATTTTCAGTTATTTAGGTCAGTTGGAACACATCAGGTCGTTAAATAAATAAATAAAATAAGTTTTATTTGGCACCTAAAAAAATTAATCCAGGCATCATCTGGCTGCTATACAAAAATGTTAAAAGTAGAGGGCTGTGTATACATATATATAGATATAGATATTTTTAATAAATACTACATTCTAGTTATACGACTTTAAACTGTTCCAGAAAAGGAACGCTTTGTGAAATGAAAGATGTTTTTAGCAAAATTATCGAAACATTACAATTTTCTATAGCTATTTTGAAGCTAATAAATGTCATACATATTTACATCGTAGCAACACAGTTATATAACAACACTGTAAATATCTTGTGCAATATTTTGTATTAAAGTCTGTGGTATGATAAAGAATATGGCCATAGAAAACTCCCAACTATATTAGTTGAAGTGTCAAAAAAAAATGCTTTGCTCATATTTGTTTAATTCTCATAAAAATAGTTAAAAAAATAATAGAGGTGTTTTTTTTTTTTTTTTTTTTTTTTCAAAATGTATTTGGCTTTTGATGCAAACGTGTACTGTGAATGACAAATACTGTAGGCTAGCTAAAATGATCTTTCCCAACTAGCTTGGAAGTACATAATGTGGTATGACTACAGAAGTCAGCACAAACATTGATGTTTATGAAAATTAAATATTGTACATTGAAAACAATTTTTGGCATTTATTTTTCAATTCCTGCACTTTCCTTTGAACATTTTAGTTACTCTTTACTAACCAGATATTTCAATAAAACTTATAAATTGTCGTGTATGTTGTATATTTCTTAAATGTCTTGCTTTTGAAAGTAACAATTCAGTTAGAAGCCTTTAATGTTTAGATTTGTGATTTGTTAAAGAACTGTAACAACTTGTAATCAGCAGGTAGTTATTATTATTTTATTTTTTTATGCTTCCACGTTTTTCTTTTTATGGATTGTTACTGAAATTTCATATTGGTAACAGTACCAAGATGATATATTCTGCTTGTAAAAAATCTCACAAAGATTTTCCTTATATTAACATGTCTTAGATACAAAATCAGGTTTTCCCTGTTATCCTTTCATGGCTGTTCTAGAAATTATCAAGTGGGCGTGGGTTGGAAGCAATGTATTTTTCTTCTGATTTAATTTTATTTTAATAATTGCAGTAGCTATTGCCCATAACTTAAAATCTCTTCCTCATGTGATAATTTCTGGAATAGACCTGACATGTCTTGTATCTTATATATTTAGTCTGTTAGTGCATTAAGTATACTGTGTCCTAGCAGGTGGGCATTTGACTTTTTGACATGTACAACCATAGTGATATAATGGTTTTAATCATCCTTCAACAGTAGTTGGAAAATTGAAGTAACAGAAGTAAAATATGTCCCTTGTACTTGTATGCAGTAATTTGGTAAATATAAAATAGTTTTATCAAAAATTTTGGTGTATTTTTAGTATCTAAATAAAGTTTGTAAATATGAAAGTTTCGATCATTCTGGAATGTTTTTTCTTTAAATGTTAATGAAACAAGCATGTTTGTGCCTGAAAACTGACATTAAGGTTTTTTCTTCCATTTTTGTCATTGTGTTTATCAAGCTGTTTAACATTTGAGCTTGTATGCTATTAACACATGTACATTTTCACTTTTAAAGGCACAAATCTTAATTACTAAATATTGTAACATCGAAAAATATGTGTGTATAAGAATCAGGGTCATTGCCTTCAAAAGTAAATTGTAACTTGAGTATTTCCAGGGTGACTTTATATTATTCTTCTTAATTTTTTCCTTTGTTCATTAAACAAATATATGATCGTACATGTATAGTAGCTGTTCTGATTAGACTAATTATGTAATTAATAACCAGTAGCCTTTCCTTCTTTTCACTTTAATTGTACAATCACATAGTTCTGACATATTGATGTAATAATTATACTACTAATATGTCATTCAAATAATTCTAGGATCATTTATTCTCTAGTAGAGTAGAATTCAACTGCTTGCTTGCTTTTTTTTTCTGGAAATACATACACATTTAGATGGCAAACTAGTGACCATATTTATGTGAATGGTATATGCAGTAGACATTATGAATTTAATTTAACTAGTAAGCATTATGTTCATTATTTTGAGTTGTGTAGTCTATAAATAAATGTTTTTATCTTAAAGAATTAGTTACAGATGGAAACCATAGATTGTGTATGATAGGTAGACTCAACTTGCATTTAGATTTTATCATTTCTTTCTCTGTTAAAATAATGGGTAATATGGTTATTCATCTCAAAATCTTTTTTAAAATACCTTGATATTGTTGAATATTTTAGGTTCTCCATAACCTGAACTTTCAAAGTTCAAATGTTTTTGGATGGGTGTATGTAACTCACTAGGTAAAATTGATATTGAATTTGAGTCCAGTCATCAAAAATAAATAAACATAAAAATATATTCTCACATATATGATGTTTAATTTCTTTAAAATGCACTACTATTAGCTGAAAATAAGTAGTTGTGGCCTTAGTGGGATAAAGTTCTGTTTACAAAAGTTGTGTGCTAGATATGAATCTTGTAATAAGAAAATATGTATAGCTTAAGAAGTTGATTGTTGCTTTGATGACTATGTTCTCAATTTACTAGATTTATATAAAAAATAATTCACACAATAATTAATAGTTTTAAAAGCTTATTTTTAAATTATTATTTAAAAAAAAAAAAAAAAAAATCCTGTTTTATTTATTTTTATGGGTGTGTGGTACTATTTTTATAATTTGATACTGGTAGCCTCCAATTAATAATTATAAAATGTATCCTTTACCTTGAGTGGGGACAAGGAAGTTAAAATTAGCGTAATTTTTAAAAAGATTTTATCACTTTAATAAATGCAGTTTTATTAAATTATGTATTTAAGTCTCAATTGAATTTTGTATTGTTTTAATAACATTAGGCTTGTAGCATTTAAAAAAGTTTGTTGTTTCAAGATGTTTGCGTCGAATACCTAAACTAAAATATAAAATCTTTTACGAACTTTTAGTAATGAACAGTCATAGTAAGCGACCTTGCTACAGATGCCTACAACTCACTTTCTAATTGGTGTTTGTTTAATTTATTAATTAGCGTGATTTGAGTTCTACTGGTTCTAGACAGGAGATTGAACAAGATATGAACTTGTTTGTTCAGCAGGAAGGTGTCAGTCGATGGTTGTCCATGGATGTCCTTAATTGTTTTATATTACTTTAGTATGGCATACAAAATTTAAAACTTATGGGTGATTTATTAACAGTAATAAAAAAATTTTAAATAGCTAAATTCCAAGTGACATCAGTGGTAATAGAAAAAAAAAACATTTCATTTTTATTGCTAAAATCAAAAGTGACAAGCCCATAAAACAAGAATTATAAATTGTGTCACCCAAGCAGTAACAAGTCTAGAAATGTATTTTAAGCTTGGCATGAAAGTATATCTTATATGTTATATCTTGACAGTTGAGTATAGCACACAAGACAGAAATTGACGGTGACTGTATAATTGTTAGAATGAGCTTGTTTTGGTATTATAATAGATGTAGGCAGCTAGTGTAGAATACAGTTGTCAGGCTGTAGGTGGCTGTTGTGTGTTAGTCTGCAGGTCCATTTGAATTAATCAGAAAATTTCACCAGTTTTAAAAATCAACAGAAAATGAAGTCATTTTCTAAAAATAATTTTTTTTTGTTATCTCAAATGAAAACTTGAAATGTCATTTAAAATTTTAAAATACTAATAACTGATTAATGTTGTCTGAAAATTTGTAATAAATGTTGATAAATTTGGAAAATGGAAATAGGTGGGAATATTAAAGGTAAGAGATGTTTTTTGGGGGGTGGGGTGGGGTGGGGTGCTTTTATAACAATAACAATAAATTCCTGAAATAAGTCTTGTAAGTAATCATTAAATAGTATTATCATGAAAATTCATTTGTCAGAGAAATTAAAATCAAAAATTTCAATGTGAGGCCAGTTGGAGGTTTGTTTGAAATTAAATACCTTGGCATTGCTTTCATGTTGAAAGAAATTCACATTTTGGTCATGCTGCATGTCTGTAGTATCGTAATGTGACTATGGTGCATGAACACACATTTAGATATAGCAATATATATCCAATATTATTAAAACAGCATGTTAACAAATATGTCCATATTTTGAGTAAAAAGAAAATGTCAGTTTTGATGCAAAAAAAGTATATTTTCAAAAGACAGTTGTAAAAGCATGGCTTTTGATTTGAGTAAAATTGTTTTGCCAACTGACAGACAAAAACATCCATTAAACTGAGTGAGTGGTAGTGACGAGATTAATTGTCTAACTTGTAGCCACCTACAGTCGCAGCACAGAGTGTGAAATACAATCCAGACCTTGATGATACATTGGTTTCCACAAGGGATGTTCCACTTGTTAAAACTGAGATTCATACTGTGACTTATGAAAAAGAGGGAAATGCAGGCCTAGATCAGGACGATGCTGGGGTTCTTATTAGTGCCCAATCTCACAGCTCACGGACACAAACTGTAGAAACTACCACAGTAAGTTAGGCTTCAGTGTGTTCACACAGAAACAAAGAACGATTCCTTTCAAAATTGTTATGGCATATTGCATTAGTTTTTGCTAGTTCAACTAACTGTTTTCTTTTGAATTCTGTGTTTTCCCCATGCATTGTGGTTTTCACTTTTTAAAAACATGTTTATTTTTGGGCAAAGATAATTGTGTGTGCACCATATTCCTTACTTACATACAGTCAGCCACCTATTTTAAGAGACCACCTTCTTAAAAACTTATATAGTATAAGATTACCTGTACTAAACAACCACTTTTATTAAGACGTCATGTGGTGGGTGGCTAGTTAATACAGGTTGAACAAAATAGAAGAGAATCTGGTTACGATAACACTGCAATAAAAACTTGGTAGAGTATGAAGGAATTTAGTTTTATATTTACAGGGGACAGTATTCAAGAATCTAAGATTTTCACCTAATTAATTATACAGATGATGGCATTGTATTATAACCTTTTTTTAAACCTCTGAACCAAATTCTGGTGAGAGGTTTGCAGTTTTTCATTTCAGAATGTGACAATCCACCACATGCACTATTGGCAGTTCATGTGGATTAAAAATTGCATAAACAAAATGCATATCTAACAATGGTTAGCGTGAAATATTATGCTTTGTATTTGTGTGCATAAAAGAGCAAATAGTTGCTGACATCTTTTTCTGGATTTTCTAATGTGTATTGTATGTTATAAAGTTAGCCTAGGGCTAGTGTCCTGTTAGATGTTATTAATAAAATTATTAGTAGAAATCAGCACTTGAAATACTTCACCCACACACATTTATTTCTTTGGTAGCAACTTTTCAGCCAGTTATTTATTTCATTTAACATAAACATTTCCTACTTTCCATAATTGTTTTGCTGATTGCTTTTTAATCATTCATTTATAAATTATTTTCACTGACCAGCTGTATCAGAGAAAGTATTTTAAAATGTACCAAGTACTTATAATTTCTGTTGGTAGCAGGCTTAATTAGTTTGCTTTTTTCTGTTGAGTATGTCACCAATAACAGTGGTATCAAATACTTTTGATGACAGTGATGTTTTTGTTATTTCGCCACATTTTTCTGACATTTCAAAAAGTACAAGGTTTAGATAAATGAGTTATCATTTTAAAGCTGGAAGTTGATAATTAGTGGTGAAATGGATAATATATGGGAGGGGTGTGTGGTGTATTAGGTATTTAGTGTAGTAAATTTTTTTAAATGTTTTTACGCAGATTGTATTATTTTCTACTTAATACTCAGCTGTGATGAATATATATCTTGTAGTATGCTACAGGAGCATGCAGTTGTGATTTGTAATGCTGTAACAAGGATTTTCCTGGTGGTCAGGGAGTAACTATCAAATGGAATATATCTCATCATAAAATTTTGAAGAAACATTTACAGTAACCTAATCTTTTAGTTTATTAAGAAAAAAGAAATTAGATAACATTTTATATCAATTAAAATGGAATAGAATATGTTTTATTTGTTTTTCTTTTTTATTATATATATATATTTTTTTTAAGTGTAATGTCAGCATAGGGTGTGGTCAAATTTGGTTTGTTTTTGAAGATAACATTACTGTAGTTTCAAAAGTATTATGTCATATGAATTTAAAATAGTATATTTGATGCATTTGAGCATATTCATTTGTAATTGTCTAAAATAGTTGGCTAGATGCACAAAGTCTGTGGGCATATTTAAAACCAAAGACATCTGTAATTTTCCAGTTTGTTTATCAGTGACTTGCTAACTGCTACTAACTTTGTGATCAGAGAAGAAAGTTTGCCTTCTCTGATAGTTTTATCTGTTTACAACCCCTTTTAACCACTGCACTATTTCCTCATGTTTCAGCAGTCAGATGAATACAAGTGTGAGAAATTGTAGCTTTTGTGAAACTTGACTCTGTTACTAACAGTTATGATTCCTGCATTGGATGTTTAATATTCAGAATGAATGAAAGAGCTTGCTTTGTTGATCATCCCATCTTGCCCCCTATCATTTTCACAGGCTTGTAAACTGTTCTTTTTATAGAGAAATACTTTGTTCTTCATTTTAAAAAAACAAGTGAAATGCACACCTTAAAAATTATTATTTTTAATATAGTGCATATTGCCTGTAGTGTCAGGTTTATCTCATACAGTTTACATGTTTGTGGAAATGATTAAAAATAAAAAAATTCCTTGATCCTTGTGTATTTTTGTTAAACTTACATATTTTAATGGGGCCTAATCGACTTGAAACATGCATTCCTGGGTGTTTTTTGTTGATATTGTGGATATCAAATTATTAATTATTCTTTGATTTAAATAGCTAGTTGTATATTGTTTCAGTGGGAATAATAATTGTTTGGCATACAGAACAAATGTGTTGATATGCAAACAAGTGGATTGTGCTCCTTTTAATTGCTTTTTATTAATAACTAAAATTATTCATCACAATATTAACATAACACTTTTGTGTGTAACAAGATATAAGTTATAACATTTTTTCTTGATTATAACAATTTTGACTTTTGCTTCTGGCTGTCACATTTTGACATTGATTATAATTTGTGAATTAAAAAATTGACATTTGATTTTGTTCAAATTAACAATTTGAAATTGAGATATTGTTGTTTTAAGCTAATAACAGTATCAGTAACTGACTTTAATTTGCTTGCGACACAATGCATGTATTAGTTACTTCATCATAATTTATTATTTTATATGTGGATTTTGAAAATAAGGCAAAAAAATGTATGTGCTTTAATGGTCATTAGGTTATTTCCTGTTTTTATAATTTGTCTTGATACCTGATTTCTGTTTAACTGAATGTTATAATTTGATGTTATACAAAACATGTATAAGAAAAACAAAAATCAAATTGAAAGAAATTTATAAATACTGTAAATCATAAAATTATTGTGTCCGTGCAGAAGTGCACAAAAATGTGTATTCTTATTAATGCGACTGCCAAAAAAAATTAAAATGTTCAAATTGACTACACTGATATCTGTACGTGTTACACCAAATTATTTTGGAGCACAGACGATTACCAGTTACTTCCGGTATTTTAACGGACAAAACCAGACATCGCTTAATTTTTTTTTTGCTCAAATTCTCCGACAGTTTCTCGAGTTAAAGATTTATAACTAATTTTGGGTTGATTTATTTATAATATTGATCATGATTTATAATGTTATTTTTATTTTACTTTAAAAAATTCTATTAGCATTACCTTTTATGAGAAAATAAAATGTGTTAATTAATTATTGCATCGATGCGTTTGTCGCAGTTTTCGCATTAATTATTTGCTCACATTAATTTCATGATTTACACTATATAGTAGAATTAAAAGATGTATACATGCAAATACTTAAAACAGTTAATATGACCACGTCATGTACAAAATTTGGATAACGTTTGGATAAATTGTATTATCAGGTATATTTACAACTAGTGCCCTTATTATTGGATTTATCATGGATACTAAATATATAATTTGAGGAACCACACTTGATGCATGTGGAACCAACATAAAGATATAAGTATATTGTAAGTCCCCAAAAATATATTGTGTGTTCCTGGCAACATATTAAAAAACATTAGCATGCTTGATACTTTACTAAATTTAGTATAAGAGGCTGGGGGAGGACTGTTATTTGGCACTTAATTTTCATTAAAAAATGTTATCCAAAATTTTATTATTAGACTTAAGCATTTGGAATTTGTTTTAGTAATTATAAATATGACTTTGACCTGCATATATCAGTGATTTTTGTGTGTGCGCGTGCTAGTTACATGTATATTTCATATGGGGTTTTTTTCCACATAGAAATTGTTTACAGAATTCAGACTTATATATTTTTTTTTCAGTACAAAACTGAGAAAGATGGTGTCGTTGAAACAAGAGTGGAGCGTAAAGTTGTCATTAGTTCGGAAGATGAAGATTTGGATCATGATAAGGTGTTTACTTTTGACACTGTAGCACTCTTACAATTGTTCATTATTTGAAAAGACAATGATTTTGTGTTTTAACTTTTATCTCCTGACAACTAAGTTAAAACATCTCAAAGAGCATCCTGTAGATAATTTGTTTTTATCAAAGACACAGGAAACTTTATAACAGGAGTTAGTTCCCATTTTGAATAATATTTATTTATTTATGTCTTCTTTAAATAACAGGTTATGTTAACATAAGTTTTGTCTATATAAATGGTAGCATGCAAAACTATTTTTCAACAGGACTGAATGTAACAATTGCTTAGCGGTTATTTTCTTTATTTAAACTGTAATTGGAATTTTAACTGAAGTTTTGTTGTTTGAAGCTCCTGGCAGAGGCTATCCGGTCTGTTACTGAATTCAATCCAGATATATCAGTTGAAAGGATAGAGTGCATGCGAGAACTGGAAGACACTGATGAACATAACAAATATGCGTAAGTAGCCTTAAAAAAGATTACTTTTTTTAACAATATCTCTGCAAAAGTTAAACAGCCCCTTTTTTTCACCCTGTTCTTTTTCTGTTGATTCTATAAAGAATGTAAAATATTTATCATAGAAAAAAAAAAATCTAAAAGAAAATGACACAAAAAAAGTAAAATATAAAGATTTGTTTTAATGGAGAATTTTTTTTTTTTTTTCAGAGCAAATACAGCAGTTTAAATATGATGGTGCCATCATGAGGATACCTTTTCCTTCCGTGTTGACCAAGGCAGCCAGTTGGAGCAGATAATAAAGACTTCTTAATAACCAGTGCAGTTGTCTGCTCTTGCATTCATTTGTTGTCACTCTCTCAGATATCACTTGTGCTGGATCAAAAAAAAAGTTTTCTTTTCGCAAATTGCCATTCTCATTAAATGTTATTTGTTGCAATACATGTAGATACAGTGTTAATTTTAATAGAAAATCATTTGCTCAGTTTGCAGTTGTCATCAATCTGTTTAGTTACATTTTTAGAAGAAAAAAATTGTTTACTGTTATTTTTATCTGCAGATAATAAGTTGGATCATTATCTTGCTTTTATTGCTTTTGTATAAAGTTGTTTTATTGTATCAAACTTGTGCATTGACAGGAATGACTTTGTTGCATGATTTTATCTGTGTAATAGCTCGCAGATTCATTTGCTCATTTGTGTTTTGTTCAAATCCACACTTCAGCATCAAGTGTATGGTACTATAACTGTATGTTGGTGTAGATATTAAATGTTCTAATCACAGGAAAATTGAGCATTCCTTTTGAAAATGAAAAATTTAATTTACTTTTAAAATGGTGTTAAATATTTGTTTAACTATTCAAGTTGTTAAATGCAGACATTGAAGCACTGCCTTACAGTTGTAGTTTATAGACATTGGAATTAGGACATTGTCTTAAAGATACTGAAAACTCTAAACTGTCTTACAATGGTACTTTATAGACATTGGAATTAGGACATTGTCTTAGAGATACTGAAAACTCTAAACTGTCTTACAATGGTACTTTATAGACATCGGAATTAGGACATTGTCTTAGAGATACTGAAAACTCAAAGTTGTACACTTAAACATATTGAAAGTGGTTTAGTCATATTGACATTGAAAGTTGTACAGTTACAGACATTAAATGTTGTACACTGTCTTAAAAGATATTGAGTTGAAGTTTTACAGACATATATTGTATGCTGTCTTATTGACATTGATAATTGTTAACATCCTGCATTGAATGTTGTACACTGTCTTACATAACACTGAATGTTGTGTAGTCTTACAGACATTGTACATTCTATACTGTCTTACAAATATTGCACTTTTATATTACCATTAGAATAAAACCCAAAAGTCAAAATTTATTTTACTGGGTTGTCAGTAAACAAATATTTGTGTTATGTTAAGACATCGAAATTTGTACACTGTCTTAGACATTGAAAGTTATACCCTGTCTTACAGATTGAAAGTTGTACCCTGTCTTACAGACATTGAAAGTTACACCCTGTCTTACAGACATTGAAAGTTACACCCTGTCTTACAGACATTGAAAGTTATACCGTCTTACAGACTTTGAAAGTTGTACCCTGCATACAAGACTTGTATTTTGGATGAATACTGTAGCTGATTTTTAAACTTATATTAACCTCAATCTATTTAAAGTATGATTGTTATTAAGAAAATGAATACTGTGTGTACTTTTATAACATTGTGCTTTTTGCCTTCAGATAATTCATCTTGCTTGTGTATTAAACATTTTGTGTATTTTTGGAGGGATAGGAATTTTATATGCTTCATTATTAAAGTCACTGGCTTGTTTTTAGTTCACTAAACATTCAAATTTT
This sequence comes from Symmetromphalus regularis, assembly GCA_032355785.1. Taxonomy (NCBI): domain Eukaryota; kingdom Metazoa; phylum Mollusca; class Gastropoda; order Neomphalida; family Neomphalidae; genus Symmetromphalus; species Symmetromphalus regularis. Next base: position 20,465 of record JAULBS010049907.1, read on the forward strand.
TTAAGTGGACATTGTTAAACTTTGAACAGTAATGTATCCTGTTTTTTTCAGATCATTTACCACACTGAAGAGCAAATATTATTTCTAAATGTTTTTGTCTGTATATTGGGAAATTTGTAAATTGAAACAAACATGTATGTCACCGATAGTATGTGTATATATAATATTGGTTTTAAAAGCTTGCCATTTTTTATAGTCTGTTAATGATTAGGACCAACGTGAATGTTTGGCAGACATAAAAAAGAGTGCCTGTCTTTTTATATGATGTATAAATCATGCACACTAAAATTGAAGATGTATTAATTACAAAACACTTATTTATGTTTTCTGTAGTTGTGTACAAATGCAGTCATAGTTTTATTAAATCATCACTTTTGTTATTTGTATACTATTGAACTTAAATATGCTCCACGTCCAGCTTTTATATATTTCATCAGTAGAATTTTGTTATTTGTGTATGACTGAAGTTAAACATGCCCAATGTCTAGCTTTTATATATTAACATATAGCCATATTCTTAACCCATTTTACACTGTACAAAACTGTTTTGGGGTTTGTATCTTGTTCATGCATTTTACGTCTAATGTAGAAGCTTAGTTTAGTTTACCTAGGGGCAGAATTGTTTTTGGTTTAGACTTGTGTTTGTGTGGTGAATGCTACAGAAATGCTACCGTACTATTACTAATGAGGTTGGTGCTTGTAATTGTATGATTTTCGGATAAAACCATTTTAAAACAATCTCGCTTACTTTATTTTGATTTATATTAATTTTTTGGTAGTCCATTTGAGCTATGTGAGTATAATTGTTAGGTTTTTGTTAATAACATTTATTTAATTGATATTTTTTATTGTTTGATGTTTACATTGGACCAACATTTTATAAGAATAGAATCACAAAACATTAGAAAAAAAATTCTTTTTCATTTCATATATGTTAATAAGTACTCCAAAACCAAAATGGCCAAGTGAAGTCACATTTTCTAATAAATGTTTTTTGTTAAAACCATTTTGAAATATTATTTGATAATAAGTCTTTTCATGGCTTTTCTTTTTGGGATTGCTGTTGATTCATTCATTTTCATTTTTTTTTTTCCACTTTATTTTTCTTTGACAATATTGTGTAGCATACTGAAAAAACCTTGCATTTCCAGTTGGGTTATATTTGTGTTAGCAGCTTAGAGCAAACAAAATTAAACACTTGTGAACCGAGTATTAGTATGTCATAAACAGGTAAAGTTGACTTATTCATTATTATGTGCTTGCATAATTGAATCATAAATTGCAAATAAAGGTAAATTCAAAATTAGTCTAATTGGAAAAAATTAATGGTTTTAAATTACAAAAATTTATTTTAAAAAACTAAAGAGTATATATGTATTTATTTTTATTTATTTTTTGTCATACTACATCTGGATAGAAAGTTAATGCTATAAACATATGCCTTCCTGGTTTTGGGTATGATGTGTATTATATTTCTTACACTCATCAACATTGGTTGTGTACATGTGCCACTGTGCTGTTTATGGACTACTTGTATTTGTGAGATGAAATGTGTGCATATTTACCATTAAGCCACAGCTTTTTTCCTTTATTATTATTTTGAAGTTAAATAATGTCCATTCTTGATTTCGGTGCCTTTTGAAGGCAATGATTTATAGACTGCTTTTTAGAATTATCCATTCAGCTCAGTAGCAGGCAGTGAGCTAAATCAATCATGACAAAATAAATATCTTTGACTAAATCTGACTTGTCGTTCATTTTTAATGTGAATATGTATTCTTATAATACTAACCAACATTTTGAAACTTTACGATTACAGGGTTCATCTTGTATGTAAAACATGTTAAGTTAGAATCCTGTAGTTATAGGTTGCCATTTGCCAAGGACCAAGTAATGAAGTTGAGAATATATAATGTAAATTTCAAATCGAAGGTTGTAAAATGCATGTGCATCATGTAGTACAAGACATTTTGTGAATGCATGACTGATGTCAATGTGATTTTCCTTTGGTGATTTAATAATTTTGTCAAATTGTTCTGAACATGTGGTCCTTAGCAGATGTTGGTTTGTATAGTAACATTATTATCAAGCAGTTTGCCCAGATTTATTTAGATCTGTCTTCCCATCAATTTTGTAAGGGGAGTGGTGTGCACCAAGTGGGAAGAGGGCAACAAAGTTTGAAGCCGGGCTAGATTGATGGAGTATACATGCACTCCTAGGAATATTCAATATAACATTTGGCATTTACATGTAACTGTTTAGATATTTTATATTATGGAACACCCATTGCTTTGAGCTCATGTTAAAACTACAAATTGTGATCCAGGTTTAATAGCTTGTTTCAATAGGATTTTGTTTGCAAAACAGTTTAGGCAAAATGTTGGTCAAATTGGAGCATGACTGTTTTTTTTGTTTCATATGGTCAGTATAAAAGACTCCTTGTTAACTACAAAGAGTAGTCTTTGTGATTGGGATTCGTTCCTTCTGAAGATGATAATGTTTCACATCCAACTGGCATTTGATGGTTATTAATGCAGAGGTGTCTGTATTCCTTTCTACCAGCAGTAGAAACAAATTTATCTGTGTAAGGAACACATTAATGATGTGGTCAAATTGCTTAATTAAATTGTTGGGTTATTAATTTTAAAAGATGGTCATATAAACATGCCCCAACAAAATGGGGGTGGGGGGGGAGACTGGTCATACGAAATACGAAGCATCAGGTTTGCACAGTCAAGTAGAATGCATGTCTTTTCTGTGATTACTTTGCCCGATATTCTTAGGATGTATGATTGAATCCCTATAGTAGACTTATTCTCGACTGTCTATTCCTACACATACTAGTGCCTAGGTATATCAAAGGCCATGGTATATCAAGCATAGGATTTCTTAGGGGGTGGCTCCAAATGTGATGAGAATAGGACAAGCCTGGAAATAAGTGCTCGGTCACGGACATTGTCCGGTACAAAATTGTCATTTATCAAGCTTTGACAGTCACAAATTTAATATTAGCGGTC